>CATIWQ010154162.1:0-15526 GCA_949673415.1 Euphorbia schlechtendalii
TATACTTATGAAAGCTAGTGGGAGCATTCTTGAGTTAGGAACTCAAGTAGATCAAAATAGATTGTTTACTGATTATACCTACACTTGTTACATAAGATAGTGTAAGCAAGTAACAGCCTATTATAACACCAACATTACGTAGGTCAGGTTGAGCTCTAATTGCTCACAAGCGATACGGGTTTATCATCACTGATGATAAACATCTCTTTCTTATGGAAGATGATGAGCCCAAGACTTACAAGGAAGCAATGGAAGGCTTCGAATTTGATAAATGGCTTTCGGCCATGAGATCGGAGATGGACTCCATTTACGAAAATCAAGTCTGGAACTTGATTGATGCTCTAATTTGGATTAAGCCCATAGGATGCAAGTGGGATTTCAAGAAGAAAACTGACATGGACAGTAACATAGTTACATATAAAGCAAGGCTAGTTATAAAAGCGTAAAGTAAAAAAGAAGGCATTGACTATGATGAAACCTTTACAACGATAGCCATGCTGAAGTCTATCAGGATACTACTTGCCATTGTCGATCATTACAATTATGAGATTTGGCAGATGGATATTAAGATAGCATTCTTTAACGGGAATCTGGATAGGGATGTGTTTATGACACAAACCGAGGGTCTCACATCTAAGGATGGCTCTAAGGTATGCAAGATGCAGATATCCATTTATGGACGTAAGCAATCATCAAGGAGTTCGAATATTAAGTTCGATGAGAAAATTTGAGAAATTAGTTTTATATCGAACGCTATTGAACCCTGTGTATATAAAAAGGCTAGTGGGAGTGCGATCGTTTTCCTTGTATCATATGTCGATAACATATTATTAATAGGAAATGATATTCTTTTTCTTCAGACAATTAAGATGTGGTTGTCAAAGAAGTTTTCCATGAAAGACCTTGGAGAAGCACCTTTTGTACTTGGTATTAAAATTTACCAAGATAGATCCAAAAGGCTGCTAGATCTTCTACAAAGTACATACATAAACAAGGTTTTGACTAGATTAACCTTGAGCAGTCAAGTAAGGGTTATCTCCTAATGTCTCACGGGATTAACCTTTCTAAATCTAAGTGTTCGAGAACAAAAGAAGAGAGATTGTGCATGAATGGAATTCCCTATGCCTAAGCGGCAGGGTCCATCATATGTATGCTATGGAATGCACTCGACCTAACGTCTCACATGCATTGAGTGTCACAAGCAGTTTTCAATCTGACCCAAGTGAGAAGCACTAGATGGCCGTTAAAAATATCCTGAAGTACTTACACAGGACTAAGGTTATGTTTTTAGTATATGGAGCAGATGATCTAACTTTAAAGGGATACATCGATGTGAGTTTTCAGTGTAACAGGGATGATTATAATTCCCAATCAGGTTATGTGTTTATGTTTAATGGAGGGGCAGTTGTTTGGAAGAATTTCAAATAGGATATGAATACCTATTCAGCCATAATATCTAAGTACATAGCTTCTTCAGAAGAGGCTAACGTAGTTTTCTAGCTTAAGGGATTTATTGGTGATCTCGATGTGGTGTCCAACATTGTAAATCCAACAGCGGTCTATTGCGATAATAATGGGGCTATTACTCAAGCAAAGGAACAACGGTCTCGCTAGAAAAATGGATGTGTACTTAGTAAATACTATCTCATTCAAGAGATATTAGCTAGAAAAGATATAAGTTTAGAATACATCCAAACAAATCAGAATCTAACGAATGGGCTAACAAAACCGTTGACTCAGGTTAAGCATAACCAGCATGTCAACAAGTCTGGTATAAAGAACATGGCTAAATGGCTTTAGTGTCTAACATAACCATTAACTCAGGTTAAGCATGACCAGCATGTTAATGAGTTCGGTATAAAGCACATGGCCAAATGGCTTTAGTGTAAGTGGGAGATTGTTAGACATGATGTATGCCCTAGAGGTAATAAGGGCGATATGTCTTTATTAGCTATAATGTACAAAAAGTTTCGAATTATTAATAATAATCAAAAGCATCTTTGTTACTTATTAGTGCTTTATATTTATTATATCTTGAAGGTATCATATATTTTTAAATATGTATATGACCATTGATGAAACAAAGTCCGTGAGTAATTCATAACGTAAAAGTCCTAGGACATAGTAGGAGCTATGTGGTGTGAGAATTGCAAATACGTGTTACTATTAATAGTTTAAATATCCCTAGTAGTAGTTTCATTGAGACTGGACATCAATGAAGCTGATACACTAGCATGTGTAGGCTTACTTCTTGGATGAGTTCAAAGCAGCTGATCTCATGAGTTGGAGGTGGTACCTTGAGTTAACACATGAATGTATTCAGGTAATACATTGGACACCTCCATAAGACAGATACTCGGAAATAACTATATCCATGTGTTGGTGTCAAGTTTTATTGTAGTAGCAGTACAAGTATCCTTAGACCTGAGATATCGGTTACCTTTTGTAGGAATTGTTATACTTTGGGTCATACTTACTCATACGCTGGTGATTAGGATGATACAGGTGATTACGATTATAGCGATGATCACATGTTGGTAAGCTGTGTAGTCAAGAAGTATCCATCTCTCCTGAAATAGTAATATAATGGAGATGTACCTTAGGGCCCCTTGTTGAAGTGACACACTCATAAACCTCTAATTAGAGTATAGGATTGATGAAAAGGGCTAATTGATCAAGATACAAAATCACTGAGTGGTGTTCTTCATGAACAAGTCTAATTTCCAGGATAGCTACGACTATTACATGAGTTGACACTTAATCCGAGCTCAATAAACTAGATGGTACATAACTTGATGGAAGGAGTGTATTGTACTGGATACTTCTACAGAATTAGATTAAGTCACAGGGGCACGAGACATTCAAGGTATCGAAGTATCATAGACCTTTGTTGGAAATCCCATTTGATCATCTAGAGCTATCGGGTTCCATAATGGTCTCAAACACTAAGCCTAAAAGGTTCCTCGATGGGAAGATAAGTTTAGGTTAACCTCTAGTAGCACTATACTTTGGGATCTTATGAGGTCACAAACTTTGGGTCATTGTTGGACCATGCAATGAATTTATAAACTAGGTCCATACCGAAAATACAAGTTGTGAAATCAGTGAGAAGAATTATTAATTGGTTTTACCGAATTAATAATTAAAAGGAATAATGACAAGATAGGGGAAAATAGTCAGAGCGAGCAAGGGAATTTTTCGGTTGCAAAGTGGGCCCTGAAAAGAACACGCGATGTTAGAGGTTGGGCCTCCGCGGTTACCCTACGAGCTTAAAACTCCAGGGTCGCAAATATGGACTTGCGGCAAACCGTAAGCCCATGCTTGTGGCTAATGAGGTAAGCACCTCATGAAACTCGTGGGTTAGTCCATGGGTTACCCTACCCTCACATCCTATCCCATGCAGAGTTGGAGGGGGAGTCTAACACTCCCCTTTTTTCCTATAAATAGGCATTCATGCCTCTCATTATTTACATACACACCGAAAAGCTTTGAGCTTATTTTCTCTCTAATTTCTACTCTCCTCTTCTTTTGTTGTGCGAAATCCTCCATGAGTTTCTCCAAACAAATTAAAGAGTTCTTTTAGAAGGCTCTAAGTTTAAGTGAGCTTTCGATTTTTATTTTCGAGTTGATTTACTAGTTATCTAGCAAATATTATCAATCGACAGGTTCTACCTCTCCAAGGTTTTGTCGGTCAAGATCGGTGTGGATCAAGTCATAGAAGCTCTCCTAGTTTGGAAGCTTGTGCCATCGGAATTGCTCAAAGGGAATGCCGTTACCAAAAGAGAGATCAAGCACACATCAACTGGTAATGCTTTAATCTTTTGATGCGAGGTTTCTTTTATATGTTTTATAAACCTAAAAGCATCTATGGAACATTTTGACTTAGATTATATCAATCATGGCATGCTTAGGAGATCCTCAAGTTAATTTTAAGTTTTCAAACTTCCGCCTTGCAACCTTTGCATGTTTAATTACTGTCTTGACTAACCAAAATTTTATCCTAGTGGATACCTCCTTATACACCCCAACACAATGGAGTGTCAAAAAGTAGGAATTAAACCCTAATTGATATGGTTCGGTCCAAGATGAGCCAAGAAGAACTTAGCATATCTTTTTGGGGCTATGCACTTAAGAGCGTAGTTTATATTCTGAACAGAGTGCCCTCTAAATGTGTTGATCAAACTTCCATACGAATTGTGGTGTGGCAAGAAATCAACTCTTTCTCACATGAGAGTTTGGGGATATCCTGCTTATGTAAAGAGGATGAGTTCAGATAAGCAGGGTGCTAAGTTTGAAAGGTGTCTTTTTGTAGGTTACCCTAAGGAGGCTATGAGATATACCTTCTATGATCCTAGGGAACAAAAATACTTATTTCCATAAATGCTTAATTTCTCGAGAAGGAGCATATACTTGAGAAAGCTAATGGGGGAATTTTGAGTTAGGCATTAAAGAAGATCAAACAGATAATCAACAGATTATTCCTACACTTGTTAGACAAGATAGTGTAAGCATGGAACAACCTACTATAACACAGACATTGCATATGTCAGGTCGGGCTCCAATCGTTCCCAAGCGATACGAGTTTCTCATCGTTGATGATAAACATCTCTTACTTATGGAAAATGATGAAACCATGACTTTCAAGGAGGAAATGGAAGGTTCATAATCTGATAAATGGTTTATAGCCATGATTTCAAAGATGGACTCCATGTGCGAAAATCATGCCTAAAGCTTGATTGATGCTGCAAGTGGGATTAGGCCCATAAGATGTAAGTGGGTTTTCAAGAAGAAAAATGACATGGACGGTAACATAAGTATCTATAAAGCAAGGCTGGTTGCAAAAGGTTACAGAAAAAGAAGGCATTGACTATAATGAAACCTATTCACTGGTAGCCATGCTAAAGTCTATCAGGATACTCCTTGCCATTACTACTCATTAGGATTATCAGATTTGGCAGATGGATGTGAAAATAGCATTACTTAATGAGAATCTAGACAGGGATGTGTATATGGTACAACTTGCGGGTTTTACATCCAAGGATGGCTTAAAGGTATGCAAGTTGTAGAAGTCTATTTATGGACTTAAGAAAGCATCAAGGAGTTAGAATATTAGGTTTGATGAGACAATATGAGAAATTGGTTTGGTGTAAAATGCTAATGAGCCCTACGTATATAAGAAGGCTAGAGGGAGTGTGGACGTTTTCCTTGTATTATATGTCGATGATTTATTATTGATAGGAAACAATATTCCTTTTCTTCAGACAGCTAAGTCATGGTTATCAAAGAAGTTCTCCATAAATGACCTTGGTGAAGTAGCTTTTATACTTGCTATAAAAATCTAGCGAGATAGATCTAGAAGGCTGCTAGGTCTTTCACAAAGTGTATACATAGATAAGGTTTTGGCTAGATTTAACCTTGAGTAATGAAGAAAGGTTTATCTTCAATATCTCCCGGGATTAACCTTTCTAAATCCAAGTGTCCGAGAACACAAGAGGAGAGATTGGGTATAAATGGAATACACTATCCCTCAGCAATAGGATCCATCATGTATGCAATGGTATGAACTTTGCCTAACATCTCACATTTGTTAAGCATCACAAGAAGATTTCAATCTGACCTAGGTGAGAAGCACTGGATGGCTGTTAAAACTATCCTTAAGTACTTACGTTAAACTAAGGATATGTTTTTAGTATATGGAGAATGTGATATCTCTTTAGAGGGATACACAGACATGAGTTTTCAGTCTAACAAGGATGATTATAAGTCCTAGTTAGGGTATATGTTTATGTTAAAAGGAGGGGATATTGTTTGGAAGAGTTTCAAATAGAATACGATTGCCGATTCAACCATAGAATCTAAGTATATACTGCTTCAAAAGAAACTAAGCAAGGTGTTTGGCTTAAGGGATTTATTGATGATCTCGGTGTGGTGTCTAACATTATAAATCTAATAGCGGTCTATTGTGATAACAATTGGGTTATTGCTCAGGCAAAGGAACCATGCTCTCGTCAAAGAAATAGACATGTACTCAAAAACTACTATCTCATTAAGGAGATGGTAGCCAGAAAAGATATAGATTTAGAATACTTCCTAACGAATTAAAATCTAGCAGATGGGTTAACTAAGACATTGACTCAAGTTAAATATGACCAGCATGTTAACGAGTTTGGCATGAAGCACATAGACAATTGGCTCTAGTGCAAGTGGGAGATTGTTAGACATGATGTATGCCTTAGAGGCAATTAGGGTGATATGTCTTAATTAGTTATAATGTACAAACAGTTTCAAATTATTATTAATAATAATTTAGGAAACATTGTTGCTTATCAGCATTTTTAATTTATTTATATATCTCGCTCGTATCATATATGTATAGTATTATATATATGCTCATTGATAAGGCAAAGTCCATGACTACTTCATAGCGTAAAAGTATGAGGACATAGTGGGAGCTATATGGTGTGATAACTGCACATACATTTTACCATGTATAGTCTGAATATCCCTAGTCATAGTTTCATTGAGACTGGACAAAAATGGAGTGGACAGACTAGCATGTGTAGGCTTACTCCTTGGATTAGGTACAAGCAGCCGATCTCATGAGCTAAAGGTGGTACCTTTAGTTAACAAATGAATGTATTTAGGTAATACATTGGAGATCGCTATAAGATAGACTCTCGGAAATAACTATATCCATGTGTTGGTGTCATGTCTTATCATCAGACCTGAGAGACTGGTTACCTTATGTAAGAGTTGTTATACTTTGGGTCATACTTATTCATACCTTTGTGATCAGGATGATATGGGTTATTACGGGTATAGTGATGATCATATGTTGGTAAGCCAAATCAAGATGGGATCCATCGCTCCTGATATAGTGATATATTGGGAGATTTACCTTAGGGCCCCTCGTTGAAGTTACACACTCATAAACCATTAATCAGAATTTAAGATTGATAGAATGGGTTTCTAGTCAATCTTGATACATAATGGCAAGTGGTGTTCTTCATGAACAAGTCTAATTCCAGGATATCTACGGCTATTACATGAGCTAACTCTTAATCCGAGCTTAACCTGATGGAAGGAGTGTATTGTATTAGTTATTGCTGCAGAACCGGATCAAGTATTAGGCACGTGATGTCCCAAGTTTGGGGGGATCATACTAGAAAGCCCATTTGATCATCTAGAGCTATCAGGTTTCAAATCAGTTTCGAACACTGAGCCTACAATTATAGGTTAACCTATGCCAGCTTTGTACGTTGGGATCCTATGAGGTCACACACTTTGGGTCTTTATTGGAATAAGTAAAGAACCTATAGACTAGGTCTATGCCGAGAATATTTGTTTGTCAAATTCGTTAGATGAATTATTAATTTATTAGACAAAATTAATAATTAAAGGGAATAAAGAGAAATAGGGAAAATTGCGTGGAGCGAAGTAAGGGAATTTTCCCATTACAAGTGGGCCCCAAACAAACTCGAGATGTTTAGAGTGGGGCCTATGCAGCTTCCCCATGAGCTAAAAAGCTCACGAACCGCAAGTGCTTGGTATGTTCATCTTGACTTTTTCTTCAAAATCTCTTATTTTCACCTCTTTTAAATATGCCCATTCGAAACAGATTCTAGGACATTTATAAGGCAATGATTTTGAATGTTTAGGTGCGAGATTAATCTATTAATCTTTGACGCATCAATAACTGGTTTCTTCAACCAATTCCGTTTAAGAGATGAGCATGCAAGATTCAATGTGGAATCTAGATATTGGTTGCCTTTGCTCACATTGTAGTGTTGCACATGGAAGTTGAGAATGGTGCACGTCATATGATACCTTTTTGCCTTGATGTTTGTGATTATCCTCCAACATTCCATATTGACACCTTTTAGCTATGAGGACCACATAAATATTCATTTTTACTTCAGCACTTTTTACCTGAAAAGCATAAAAGGAAATATTCTTTCTTCATAGACAATGTTAAAAGCACAAGTTTTATTTTATTCTAAGTGTCTCAAAGAATTCAGCTTTTATCTAAACAAAAGCTACTCAGCACAACTGATTTATATCTCCTAAACTATGTAATACTCAAACACTTAGCTTTTCTTAGTCTAAGCCATAACTTAAGTAGAACTCAATCAAACTGAGTTGTTTTCCCTTAAACAAACTCAAGTAAAACTTACCTAATTAAGATTCTACTTAGTACCTATTAATTTCACTATCCTTATCAGTTTGTTATTTCTAAAATGTTCAAGTACTATGAAGTACTATGAAATTGGTTTCAACAATCTCCTCCATTTTAGAACTGATAACAAACCAAGTAATAGAAGAAATTAATTAAATAAACTGTTTATGGATGTAGAATTACTTGATAAGTGATGTAAGACTTCCCCATGATGAGTGAACTCCTTGGTTAGTATAGACTCCCCCATACTGAGTTTCATTCAGCATCAGCTCCCCCATAATAGGATAACTTTTCTTTTAACTTAGGACTTTGTATTACTTAACTTTTCTTTACATGTTGGTCATGGTTTATTCCTGGAACAATTTAATGTAGAAATAATACATATATAGCAAGTTAAGAACTTCTTAACTTAGATAGAAACTTGTAACTTTTTCATTAATAATAAATTAAGTTAGTACAAAGGAAGTGTCCTATACGAAATTTTACAATTTTTTGCTATTACAAGATTTCTATTATAAGATTTATCTGCAGGTCTTAGGGTCATAGTGATAAGATTGATGCTGAGAAGATGGCCTCCGTCTCTTGAATGTTGTTGATGTTGTTATTGCTGTTGTTGCTGGTGCTCTGATGAACGTTACGGTCTTTGATGAATCAGAGCATCTTCACTTACTTTCTCTCCCTTTGAAAGTTGTTACATCATAGTTTTGTTTAAAAAGATATTGAAAGAGTTGATTACATTTGAAAGTCCTCCTACTTTCCAATGATTGATGGTTATAACTCTTACTCTAGCTACACTTATCCTTTCACTAAGAGAACCTCTTGCTCATTCAGCTCTTGTAGCAACAAATGATGTCATCTGGTGAGATTAGCAATCTGGTCAAATCCATGGCAAGAAAACTATTGAAAGCACTGCTGAAGAGCTCTGAAATCAGCTGCACAAAAAGTTATCTTTAATTTGGCTTCAATTTCAATGATCCTTGGACACATTAGATGAACAAGTTTTGATGAGTAATCTATGTCACAAGCATCATGTGTTCTAGTAGTCACCACATGTTGTACATTCTCTTAAAGTTCGTAGTATCGATCCTTAAGGGCATTGAGCTTCTTGTGCATAGTGAGACAACCACTAGGGTCGATTGACTTAGTAGGCTCAAGAAATAGCTTACCCATGGCATTGAGCAAAGTCTTTTAAGTGCTCTTCACAGAATCTTAAGTATTAGATTTGATACCATAGTAAGCTAATCAAATTTATCACTTAGCGCATCCATGTTCAGCACAGGCTTATCCATCTTCTTAATAGCTTCATCCACATTAACAAATCGATCAACCATCTTGTCATAAGTTATCATCAGCTTATACATCTTCTCCATCACTTCGCACATGTTGTGCCCGATATCCTTATTTGTATCCAACTACTTTCATAGTTCATTTATCGTATTGTCCGTGCTGGTCTTTATTTTTTCCTGCTCTTCATCAAACTTCTGAAACTCCATAGTTTGAGTTTCCAATGTGGGATTAAGACTACTTAGCTGTTCTGAGGAAGCCATTATGTTACTCTTCACCTTACTACCACTACATTTGCACTAACATTTGAGGTTAAAACAAAGTTGAGCTGTAGAGTTAGGTAGTCTAGTTAGGATTAGAGCTATCTTATCGAAAAGGCTTGTAGCACTCTTCTTTTCCAGATGATTCCTTATTCTGTATAAGCTCCCTTGGATTTTCTCAAACTCTTCAAAATAGATTGACTCCGGAACGATGATGAAATGCTCATGAAATTCAAGAATTTTTACCTTCTTCTTTGTGGACAAGTCTGTCAATTCTTGTAATATTAGAACTTGGCTTACTATGCCATCCAACTCATCATCAATTTTGAGAGCTGGGAATTTCTTCCTTGCAAGCTCCCTAATCTGAGAAAAGATGGTTGAATCAGCCAAGTCCTCTTGGACTAGCTTGCTGCTAAAAGGAGTTGCTTCCTCGGCTACAAAATTTTCCTTGGCAACTTCTTCACTTGCTTTTCCATGCTGAGGGTAGTTCTCGGCATCAGGAACTTCTCTAATATGAGGAATTAGAGGGGTTGTGGATGGTTGTGAAGAAAGATTTTGTTAGAAGAGGTGGTTTGTATAGATAAAATTGAAGGACTATGTGTTGGATTTTTTTTATAGGAGAAGGAATGAGTGGTGTTTGAGTTTGTGGAGGTGGTAAAGAAGAGTTTATCTTTTCTTGAGAAGTAGCTATAGAAGAAATGTGAATGGGGGAATTTACAGGAGAATTTACTTGAGGAGAATTTAAATGAGTAGTGTTAATAGGAGGAGGAGAGGGAATTTCAGGATTTATAGAGGAAATAGGTTCAGGATTAACAAAAGCATTTGTGGACGGAATTTTGAGAACATGTTGGTTGGCTCATTAACTCAAGGATGGTCAGCCTTAGGTTTCTCAGACTAAGTAGGAAGTTCTGAGTGAGAGGGGTTTGCATGTCCCCCTAAGGAAGATCATACTCTTCCTAGTTGATGACCTACATGTCATCATCATCCTCTTCGTTAATAATTTTCACAACCCTACTTGGGTCTTTTTCTTTATACTCTCTTAGCCTTGAAGATCACCCTCTCCACTTGCTCGGCTGTGCCAGCACTAATTGTTTCAGTGTCCTCTTTAGCCTTCTTTGAGCATTGTTAAACTATAGCTTCCCTTGCCTCTTCAAACATCCTTTTCTTTTTTCACAACTCCTCTCCCAGTTCCCTAGCAGACATACCTTGTATTCTCTCCACAACTTCTAGACTAGGCGGAGGTAGGGATGACTTAATTTCTACAATCTTCTTTGTATGGCCTTAAATTCCTTCTAAGTCATTATCTTTATCTTCAGCTTATTCTTGGCTTGACCTTGGGATTGGGCAGGCATAGCTCCTTCTCTTGGTTTTGCTAGACTAGATCTAGTTCTTTGAGCCACCGCCTTAGATTTTGGACTAGTTGGAGTAGAAGTAGTTGAGGTTTGCACAAGTTTAGCTAATAGAAGCACCTCTTTAATTGTCCCTTCACTTATCATAGTCCACTACAAACTCATCCTCATCTTCCTTGAGGATGTTCTCAAGAAACACCATTGGTACCACCTTAGCCTTCTTTAGCTTCACATCTTGGGCTTTGGTGTGCCAGTTGTGAACTTGATAGTACTTCAGCTTCTTGAAGAGCTGGAAGACCAAGTTCTTCTTCAATGGAATAGTGGTGTTTCTAACAACTTTGAGATATCCATTCTCACAGCCTTCACAATTGTTCTAATCAGGTAACCATAGTGATAGAGGGTTGTCACTTTGGTGAAATGATGAAAGATCATCATAGGCCGATTAAATTGTTTCTCCTGTTCTTTATAATACAACACGCACCTCATAAAATACATATAATTGCTAAGCGACCCAGTCCTGGAAATTTATTATAGATGTAGAGATTTTCCCGGAGCCATAATCTGCTGGCAACTCCCAATCCTCTGGGATTGCTAAAAGCTCCTCATCACCATTCTTCCATTGCATAATACCTTTTAAGGGCATGTGAATAATGTTTCCCAATATCTTGGAAATGTTAGATAGGAAGTTTTATCAATATCTACCATCAAGATGTCAGTGAACCCTTGAATGGTGTAGAGGTTAGAGTAAAACTTCCATATAAAATCCTTAACAACTGGCCCATCGAGAAGAAATTGGCTCAGTGTTATCAAACACAGGGCCAAACTTTTGTTCTACTCCCTAGTTGACCTTAGTGAAGGTTGTTCCATGGTGAAAAATGATTTTCTTATTGGTTCCATCGATGTTGACAAACATGTTCCCTTTGATTGGCCTTGAAGGATCATAGTAGATTTCCTAAGGTTTTGAGAAGAAGCCATTGCATAATAGGTTTTTGAGTGAAGCAAATTAGGGTTCTTGAGAGAAATTGCTTTGAGAGTTCAAATTTACAAGTAAATTTCTCTCTCCAGCAAGATCTTCCTTATATAGCCTCTCTTCCGACAATACAACACGTGGTGCTTGATCGCAAGCTTTTGAATCTATTTATTTTAAGGGCCTATATTTGGTAACAGCGCCAAAAACATTGTTCCCTACCTTTCTACTGACAAGATAAAAGTTCAAAATACAAGTAGGTGTTGTCAATACCGCTTATCAAATAGAAAAATGATGACCACTGCAAGTATACAATTTCGATGTAGTTTTAAAAGATATCGATCCCAAAGGGAAGGAATTCGATTCTAAAGACCAACTAGAGTTACAGGGTAAACAAAAATAGATAATTTTTATTATTGTTGGGCTGGTTGGGATATAATGGTAAATAAATAGATAAATGTTTAAATAGATTAGAGTAGAAGAAATTGGTGTAGATTATCCCTACGAACAAGTACAGCAAATAAAACATGCAAAATCATATTACGTATACTAGACTATTTTAACGTATTCGGTTCTAGACACTCAGATATTCAACTATTCATGGCAGAGTAACACATGAAATGACTTTCTAAATCTAGTGCAAACGTATTAAGATGATTATATAAACCTGGATAACAATAGTACTATGATTAGTACGGGTCACTCTCACATAGCAATATTTAGCAAGTTAGCATTCCAAAATTGTTGGCTCACTAAACAACATTATAATCACAGATCTAGTGATTATACTCAATCTTGTTAACCCTGAAATCACTCTTAAAGTTAACTCAAAAGCACATAACTTGATTAATATAAAAGACTCAACACGAAATACGCAATATAACACATAGACATATCAAAAACATTGAATTATAAAGTATAAGTAGAAAACAAAGCAAAGTTGTAAGAAATGTAAGTGAAAGCTAAAGTTGATCAAACCATATCCACTCTTTAATGGGAATCATCAATTCCTGCAATTCCTGCGTCTGCTTTGAATTCAGTCTCGGGTCATAAAGAACCTTCGCTAGGATGCTATTCTTGTGAATATTGAATAAACAAATATTGAAAAACAAAAAATTTTATTGATAAGTGATTTGCAATTACACTTATACAACAATCGCTCGAATATGTAGAGAAATCTAGTGATCGAAATAAGGTTCAAATCACTTATACATTTTCTCACTAACTTAGAATGAAGCGAAATCTCCATGATTTTCTCTATAAAACTATGTATGAACGTATACCACACTACATACCATATGCCACATCACACCATGAAATTATGGAGTTTGGAGCCCTATTTATAGAATATGAAGAGTTTTATCCGTTCAGACGAAGTGTCTTGTCTATTGGCGAAGAGTTGCACCGCTTCATTGTGATTGGTTGAATTGGTTTGATCTCATCTACAATGGAAAGGTAACTTTTCATGATTGGTTGACATCCAAAAGGTGTATTTTCATTTTATAGTTGATGGCGGTTGATCGTTCTTATCCGGCTGTTGAAAGAAGAGAAGAGTTGACAAAAAATCATCAAGGTCACAACCGTGAATGTATATCGCGACTGTGAATACTAGGTTAGCAACTTTGTGTTGTGAAGTTTAACAAGTCGTGACCGCGATATATGTGTCATGATCGTAACATGCCTTTTTCACATGATTCCTCTTTGTGATTTCTACCTATCTTTGACATCTTCGATCCTTTGCCAATTCCTTAAGTTTCAAGCATCTTTTTGCACCTTCTTCACTCTTTTTGAATAGATTTCCAACTTTAACCATTTTACTTCCAAGATTTACCTAGTACCTGCATTTTCACTAAAACCAACTACATACCTCGTGAAATCTTTTATATGAAGTATAAAATGACTTAAACCATAATGTTTAATGAATGAAAATATCATGACTATAAGTGTAAATATACACTTATCACTCCTCCACACTTAACTTTTGCTTTTTCCTCAATGTAAATAACAAAAGTGTATAGAATTAGTAATCCAAGTTCATACCTTATTTGGCGAAAGACTATTGTAGTGAGTACCACATTCCACATTGCATAATACTTAAGTTAAGTAAAGTCATTTCCCATAAATTAGTAATGTGCAATTCATATAGTCTTGTTGCATACCTTTGCTCTTAATGGAGACTGAATTGCGTCTTCATATAAGTGTTATATGCTTACTCGAATATTTCCTTCTCTTAAGTATAGTATAAAGTATAAGGGACAAAAGTAGTACACTTAGGAAAGTTTGATCTCAAGGCACTTTCAGGTAACCTAGGATGCTAAAAACACTCTTAGTGGTTGCATTTTATGCTCTATACCACTCTCCCCTTTTTTAGTGGTTTCATTTTATGCTCTGTACCACTTTCTCTTATTTTTTTCTTTTTAAGCATGTGTTTTTGAAATACTTTGTACTTTGCACCCATTTTTCATGTTATGCTACTTTTCTTTTTTCCACTCATTGAATTGTTGTAGTTTCTACTCCGTACCATTCCTCACCTTTTGCATAACTCATTGGTTATCCTCTCTTTCTTTTGATTTTTCTCTAATACCCACATCTTCATCTTGTTGGTTTTCTCGAGAAGTAAATCCATCTATCGATCTAAGCTTCCTTACCCTTACTCCATATGGTAAAAACATAAATTTTTCATCATCTTCTTTGACCAATCCTGCTCTCTTCATATATACTCCTCCCATGAAGTTAAATTTTTCCCTTAGACTATATTGATACGGTAATTGATTCTTTGCCCCAAAATTATCCTGCAAATTGTATTTGCACCTCCAACTCTAGCCTTTTTATGTATAGTGAGACTAGTGATGGATTCCATCATATATATAGGAAATTTTGGACGAAACTGCGAAACTACGCACTCCAATATTACCAAGTCTTTCATTGACACCTTTGTTGTTTCGTGTTAAAAGAAAAGACTTTGGGAAATAAACTTGTGAAGGTAGAGAAGGCTATTACTTTGAATGTTTTTGTTGGATGAGTTTTTGACATCATATAGATCCAATCCCATTAACTCAGTCCAAACATCCGTTAAATCATAATCTTCATCTTTCACAATCTAATCAAAATTTTCTCCCAAACTAAACCACTTAATCAAATCCATTAAGGTGAATTTGTATTCTTCCCCTCCATTCTTGAATTTTCTCTTCATAATGTTTCCATCTTCTACTACATTAACCAAGAATTCAAGGACCCATTCCTCTATAAAAGGAAAACGCATATTTACAAACTTCTCCAATCCAAATAGCGAAAAATACTCCTCTACTTCCACATAAATCCCAGCATCAATAGTAAAAGTAGGATCGTAGAAAAGCGTACCGTGAAAATCAAAGTTCTTGATTCTCAAGTATCTTTCAACTTCTGCTTCACTATAGATTGGAAAGGGACAGCCAAATTTGTCTTGTCGATTCACTAATTTGCTCTTTCCTTTAGATGATGTTGATTTCTT
>CATIWQ010154163.1:0-19343 GCA_949673415.1 Euphorbia schlechtendalii
TCATACCTATATTTACTCATTTTTCATTCTAATCCTTCTTTCCTAACCTTTACTTTAATATATTTTATTTTCTTTATTTTATCTTCCTTTTCGATCTTTAGAACTAGTCCTTCCCTGTGGGATCTATATCTTTTAAAACTATATCGCAAGTGTATACTTGCAGTTATCATCATTATTCTATTTGATAATAGGTACTGACAACACCTATATTTTTCGTGAACAAGTTTTTGGCACCATTGATATATAGCCGAATCTTGTGAATAAACTATTAAACTTATCAGTAGAAAAGTACCGAACAGTACTGACCTACGGGGTAGGTACCACCCCCTAGGGAGGGCTGGTCTCGACTTGAATAGACCAGTATTAATCCTATCACCCGAAGGACGGTTCCCCCACTTGTAAGAGAAGGGGGCTAGTATAGAGCACCTCATTAATACTACTCTGTCGGGTTAGTACCAGCCCCTTACCGAGGCCGATTCCAACCAATCAAGGGGGAAGTGGTCCAGTACAGACCAGACCCCCATTTTTTGCTCTTCTATCTAGATTCAGTATTTTCTTGTTGCTTTAGGTCCCCACAAGATGAGAAACACATTTCCCTCGATAACTGGCCAAATTTATGTCATGTATAATCCAAAATATTATAATTTTATCATAAATTAAGTCTAAAATCAATTATTTTCAAATAAAAGTCCACGGGGAACCCGAATTCCCCACTTTTAATCCATATAATCGCGATCACCCTAATCTAACTTATGCTATTAACCGTTTCTTGTTATGTACACTAATCGTGCCATGATGTTGTGATATAACATATGCTAACCTTTAATGATGCAGGTAGATTTAGGTTAGATGTATGTTTGGGTTTATTTTTCCTTCGGGTATCACACTTTGCAAATAAAATTGCATTTTTAGATTAATTGTATTTATAACTATTTGTATATTCCCCTCGGTTTGGATTATTATTTACCCTATCCCCCTTAGGTTAGATGCCTTGTATATATTCATTTATTGTTTTTCTTTATTTGTTTATCGCTTTATTATTTATCGGTTTCTGCTTGTGTGATATAAATGCTAACATAAATCGAAAATGAGTAGAAAATAATCGAAATATGTTCAAGGTGGTGACTTAGTTGTAATATTAACTCAAATAACAACAAAGTAGGTAACTCATTAGGACTCAAATCTCTATACTACAATGCAGTTTAGGCCTAATAGATCTACGGGGCCACCGCCTCGCGACTACCACGCGAATACCCGAAACATCATCCGCTCATAGTGGCGACTCCTACTAGGGATCTTTTTTTAACTTAAAAGTTTTAAAGACTTTGATGAGTATTGAAAAGTCACTAAATGATTTTATCCACCTCTAAAATATTTCACCAAAAGAATATGCATTAGATGGATTAACCTTAAGATTAGTGTGCCAGAATTTTAGCATGAAGCTTCTAAATATCACTTGTGACCCTATGGGGATCTAGGATGCCTAGTGTGTGGATCACTTGTTGACATATCGCATGTACCTCCCTCTTTCACACCTATTTGGGGAGAGGCTTGGAATGTATCATAGAGCAATAAGAGCTTTCTACATCAGCAACCCTTGTGACTAAACTCATAGCACCGCCGTAGTAACTTCCCTTAGATTTTTCCAAAACATATCTACGTGATTTATGTAGGTTCTCTCCTTGACATCCTAGTAGTGTCAAGATGATCCTAGCTTAGATTTATGTAGGTTTGAAGAATTATTATTTCGTGCATGCTACATGCTATGTTTTAATCGCTTTCCATCCATTTACATATGCAAATAAAAATCAACATCTGATACCAAGTACATCACACTAACTACATTCTTTTGTGCAAACACTAACTAAAACACACTTATTTTTTTCATTTAGTATGGTTTTAGAATGCTCATGAAGCATCATGACATCACAAATAAACCTAATACATCATAAATACCTCTTCGATGTTCATTAGCCATAAAGATTCTCGAGGTTATTTCACCTTTAGAAGAGCATCAACATGACATATCCCAACATTTACGATGCCCAATTGGCATCCAAAACTTTGCCGAATTTGAGTCACATACTTAATTCATTCATTTTGCCACATTGGCGACACCAAATAAATATGAACATTGATTCACTCATTCTTTCAATTACATCATAAGGGTATAATATAATGTCTTATCGAAAATAAACATCCTCATTTAGTAGTAACATAAAGATGTTACTGTGGTAGGGTTAACAACTCTTTATCCCCTTGTTTCAAGGTAAACAAGATCAAATTATTCAAATTCATCTTTTGAGAGACCACATTGATCTCTCGACCTTCATAAACTAGGAATGATCATTAAATTTGCTTTATGAGCGTTCAATAAGCCTTTTAGGGATCATCATGAACCCCATAAAACATAAAACTATGCATATCTTCATTCATATTTAGTTTGGCATTATGCATGGGTGCGTACGAAGGAGTGTGTCATTTGTTTATATCCAAAGATCAACATGGCAGAAGAAGAGGGTGTTGTGTAATATGATTAAAGTGAGTAGTACATTTCAAGCACCAGTCAATCCAATTTTGTCTTGCTATAAGAAGTCATGGTGAATCTATCAGGTGAAGATGCTAGCAATTAAGGTGATCAACATTTGGTAAACTCTAATCAAGTGGGAGGCCCACAGCTTTAGACCACTCTTACAGCCTCGATGAGGGTACTCATAATCGAGGAAAGGAATTTTAACTGAATCTCGAAATTCACGTTTCCTCCTCCAATTAATGGGAATCACCCTCAAGGGGATACCCATCACTAGTCGGGATCATCTAGAGTTTGTCCCACTATCAGCTAGTGGCATGCCTCCATTCTACAAGCTAATCTGGGTACTCTCTTGAATCAAGGAACTCAATATCATTCAACAACTAGGAAAGGGAAACTTGGTCATCTTTTGCAAGGTCAAGGATTGGGCTATTATAGCTGACTAAGCAGGAGTTATCAAAATTTATTTAAGTACTGGTTGTCTAGGCAAACCATGCCAAACTCATTTCTGTAAGGGGTTCCCGAAGTCGTTGTTTGCCCTTTGAATGTCAATCTTTTCATGGACAAAAAAAACTGAACTCGTAAACTGTGTAAAAAGGAAACTCATTGCAACAGAATCATGTATATAATATTCCGCATCCGGTTCCCGCTTCTAAAATCCTTCAAATTTGTCTTAACACCAACTTATCTTGGCTTAGGATCTCATCCACATTTCCTTACCATGAATGTCCATTCTTCACAAAGATTTTCACCTCAACCCTTAACTCCACCTATCCAAGGGGTCATCATCAAGGTGTTATCACCGAGCCACCCACTTTCAGGAATCAATTTCAGGAAAATCCTTAGTCACAAACTGCTCCTCAATTCCTAGTCTCGCTAAGGGGCACTACTTATATCATCCCTCCAGTGTTCTGCCCAGGGACTCTCGAGACCCAAAACCAAGAGATTTATGCTTAAAGGTCAAAGGATATAATTTTGAAGGCCTATCCCCTAAAATGGAAAATTTATGGCAATTGTTTCTTACCCTGTAAGCTAATCTTGTTTTTTCTTATTCTTAGTTGCCTAATCCAGCAAAGGATGAAGATTAGGTCCCTGACAATTTTGAGACTGTAGAATTAATGAAGTACAAGGGGGAAGAAGATCTCTGAGCTCATATTAAGGATTATCAAACTATGATGTAAAATTTAGAAACTGTCAAACAAGAGCAAGGAGAGATTATTATGTCTTACTTTGAAAGATAGATGGTTGTGCAAATCCCTCTAAAGGATATACTTGATTTCTCGGAGATGATCGCAAAGCTTCTTAATGGAGCACTTCTATTCTATAAAGTTTGCTAGAAGATTAATGTGTATTCTAACTACAATGATGTTCTTATCAATGCTGAGAAGGTGGAAAGAGTTCTCAAGGTTGAGAAAACCTCCAATCCAAACCATGGAAGGATGGGGTACAAAAAGACTACTAATGGGGTGATATCATCTTCTTTTCCAAAAAGAAAACAAGCTACGATCCAAGTTGCAAAGCTACTTTATATTTGCATTATTTGAACATTAAAAGAAGATAAACTCGGTATCTCCCCTTATGTTGCACTTTTAACTCACATCTTTGTTAAGCTTTGGGAGCTTGAGATCATGGACAACTTGAAGCCATTTTCTCAAGTGCTAATGAATAGAAGAACTTCTATGTTTATCATGTGGCGGTGAGCCATGACAATAATTACTATGAAACCTTGCTTAAGGATATTTAGAAGTTTATCAAGGAAGATAAGTATCAGGCTCCTAATTTGAAGAGGAGCACGATCAAGAATCTACCTTCCCATGTGAAAAAGAATGTATCGGTTAAGTATGGTCAATCTCGGAAGAATGTGGGAATGATGATAGAGCGCCATAACCATACCCCCTAAGAAAGATTTAGGAAAACATCACTAAGGAATCTTAGGAGCTATAAAGGCTAAGTTATTCATACCTCGGGTAGAATTGGATTTCGCTTTTTATTACAAATTTAATGAAAATAAGAAGCCTACTTTTTCATGACATGGCCAATGTGCACAACTATGACCGAACACTACAAAAGGGGAAATCTAAACTTGTAGATATCAAAAGGAATAGTCTTGGATAGGGTTTGAAGGGTCCATCTCAAGAAATATTGATACCATGAATGTCTTCACTATTAATCTTATCCGCTCATCAACACCTTTGTTGCTGCGGTTATCACTCATTCTACTATCACACCTCACTACCCCTATTGATGGCCTCTTGTTGGTCACTACTCCTATCACCAATCCTCTTCATGTTGATAACTCAAGCAAGATCGCTGCTCCTACTTCGGTCATCCATTCCTCTGCTACTCCGTTTGCAACTACTACTACCATCAACAATGAAGACCCTTCGCTTGTGGAGGAAGAAGAAATTATAAGGATGTAATTATTTATTTTTGGTAAACCTTATATGTAAGATGTTTATTGTAAACTTTTCTTACTTGTTTGATGTTGAGCCTAACTGTGCCATGTGTCATATGAGTCTACACATAACATTCATATGTCTTTGCATGAAGTTAACTTGGGTACAAATAAATTGCCTAAAATGGTAATTATATCCAATGATTTAAACCTTGCTGAAAAAAAGAGAGACTAAAAATTTTCTTAAGCCTCACGTTGGTGCTTTTTCTTGGTCATATGAAGACATACCCGAAAAAATAAACCAAGAAGACTCACTTTAATTAAAAAGATCCTTCAAAAGAATTTTTTGTTGTTTGGAGAAACTCATGAAGGATCTAGCACAACAAACGAAGAAAGAGATGTCGAACTCAGAGAGAAAGGCTGAGCTGAAGTGTTTAGAATAATGAGACAGGGGAGGCCTATATATGGGGAAAAGGGGGAGTGTTTGACTCACCCTCAAACACAAAGTGAGATGGGAATATTCCCATCCCACTTAGGGGGTTAGCCACGCGGGTCACTTGGACCTGCGAATCCCCTTCACAAGGCAAGCCCTAGCAGGTTTACCTTGTGCCACAAGCATGGGCTTGCAAGCTTGCCCCACGCACCGCGCAAGCGCTGCCATGGGCAGCGCATGCGGACAAGCCTGTTAGTGCGCGCATGCTTACCTCTTGTGCTAGCTGCCCGTGAGCATTTCAGCTCATGTGGTAGTCGTGCAAGCCCCATTGTGAACATCCCCGTGTTCATTTAGGGCCCACTCGCAAAGGGAAAAACACCCTTGCTTCGTTCTGTGCTATTTTTCTCTATTTTCTCTTAATTCCCTATAATTATTAATTTGGTCCAACTAATTAATAATTCTTCTAACGAATTTAACAAACAGATATTCTCGACATAGACCCAATCTATAGGTTCTTTACTTAGTTTGATAACGACCCAAAGTGTGTGACCTCATAGGATCCAAAAGTATTGAATCGCTAGAGGTTAACCTAAGCTTGGCTTCCCATCCAGGAACCTTTAAGCTCACTGTTCCAAATTGATATAGAACCCTATAGCTTTAGACGATCAAATGGGGTTTCTAGCAAAGGCGTATGATTCCCCAATACTTAGAACGTCATGTGCTTGTGACTTGATCTGGTTCTGCAATAGTAACCAATATAATATACTCTTTCCATTAGGTTAAGTACCATCCAATTTATTGAGCTCAGATTAAGTGTCAGTTCATGTAATAGACATAGTTATCTTGGAATTAGACTTATTTATGAAGAACGCCACTCAGCCATTATGTATCTAGATTGACAAGAAACTCATTCTATTAATCTTATACTTTGATCAAAGGTTTGTGAGTGTGTCACTTCAACAAGGGGACCTAAGGTACATCTGCCACAATATCACTATATCAGTAGCGATGGATCCCATCTTAACTACTCGGTTTTCTAACATGTGATCATCATTATACCGGTAATCACTCGTATCATCCTGATCGCCAGGGTATGAATAAGAATGACCCAAAGTATAACAACTCCTACACAAGGTAACTAGTATCTTAGGTCTAAGGATACTTATACTGCTACGATAATAAGACATGACACCACTACATGGATATAGATATTTTCGAGTATCTATCTTATAGTAGTCTCCAATGTATTACTCGAATACATTCATGTGTTAACTCAAGGTACCACCTTTAGCTCGTGAGATTGGCTACATCTCCAACCTCATGGCTATAAGCCATTTGTCCGATGCTGAGCTTTTAATTGCCTCCATGTAAGTCTTGGGCTCATCATCTTACATAAGGAAGAGATGTTTATCATCAGTGATGAGACACCCATATCGCTCGGGTGCGATTAGAGCCCGACTTAACCTACCCAATGCTAGTGTTATAATAAGTTGTTCTTTGGTTACACTATATTGTGTAACAGGTGTAGGTTTTATTAGTTGATTATCTGTTTGATCTTCTTGAGTGCCTAACTCAAGATTGCTCCCACTACCTTTTGCAAGTATATGCTCCTTCTCTAGTAATTGGGCATTTCTGGAAAAAAGGACATTTTGTTCCTTGGGATCAAAGAAGGTATAACCTATAGTCTCCTTAGGGTAACCTATAAATAGACACCTATCAAGCTTAGCACCCAGCTTATCTGAACTTGTCCTCTTTACCTAAGCAGGACATCCCCAAACTCTCAGGTGAGAAAGAGCATGTTTCTTACCATACCATAACTTGTATGGAGTTTGATTGACTGATTTAGAGGGCACCCTATTTAGAATATAAAATGTGCTCTCAAGTGCATAACCCCAAAAGGATCTGTTGAGTATTGCTTGGCTCATCATAGACCGAACCATATCGAGTAGGGTTTGATTCTTTGGGTCTTGATACTTTTCCCAAGTTATTTCTCTACTTTAGTTCTGAACTCTTTGAATTTCTCAATACTTTCAGACTTGTGCCTCATAAGATACAAATAATCATATCATGTGTAATCGTCGATAAAGGTTATGAAGTAGAAGAAACCCTTATGTGTCAAAGCACTCATTGGACCACATACATGTCCCACTACATAACTATATCAAGAGTGATGTATCCCATCTTGACTACTCAACTTTCCAACATGTGATCATCACTATACCCATAATCACCCGTAGTATAGAAACATTGCCAAGGTATGAATAAGTATGACCCAGAGTATAGAAAATCCTACATAAGGTAAGTAATATCTCAGGTTTGAGGATACTTGTACTGCTACTACGATAAGACAGGACACCAACACATTGATATAGTTATTTCTGAGTGTCTGCCTTATAACGGTCTCCAATGTATTACCCAAATACATTCATGTGTTAACTCAAGGTACCACCTTCAGCTCGTGAGTTTGGTTGCTTGGATCTAATCTAAGGAGTAAGCTGTTAGCCTACACATGCTTATATGTTCGTTACATTGATATCTAGTCTCAATGAAACTATGACTAGGGATATTTAAACTAGTCATAGTAACATGTATGATCAGTTCTCACACCACATAGCTCCCACTATATCCTAGCACTTTTACGCTATAAAGTAGTCACGAACTTTATCTTATCAATGCGCATATGCATATTTAATACTATACATATATTATACGAGCAAGATACATAAAAAAAATTAAAAACATTAATAAGCAACAAAGATGTCTTAATTTTTAATAATAATAATCCGAAACCGGTTGTACATTATAGCTTATAAAGATAGATCACCCTAATTGCCTCTAGGGCATACATCATGTCTAACAATCTCCCAATTGCACTATAGCCAATTGCCCATGTGCCTCATGCCATACTCGTTAACATGCTAGTCATGTTTAACCTAAGTCAATGGTTTAGTTAGCCTATCCACTAGATTCTGATCCATCAAGTTGTATTCTAAATCTTTATCTTTTCTGGCTACTATCTCTTGAATGATATGGTACTTTCTTAGTATATGTTTATTTCTATGATGAGACCATGGTTCCTTTTCCTAATCAATAGCCCCATTGTTATAGCAATAGAATGGTATTGGATTTACAGTGCTGGACACCACATCGAGATCACTAATAAATCCCTTAAGCTAGACAGCTTAGTTAGCCGCTTTTGAAGCAACTATATACTCAGATTCTGTGGTTGAATCGGTAGTCATATCCTGTTGGAAACTCTTCCAAATAACTACCACTTTGCTAAACATAAACACATATTCTGACTGGAACTTGTAATCATCCTTGTCAGACTGAAAACTCAGGTCAATTTATCCTTTAAAAGTGGCATCAGCTTCTCCAGATACTAAAAACATATCCTTAGTCCTATGTAAGTACTTAAGGATAGTTTTAACAGCCATCCAAAGCTTCTCACAAGGGACAGATTGATATTTACTCATGATGCTCAACGCTTGTGAGATGTCAGGTTGAGTGCATACCATAACATACATGTGGAACCTATCATTGAGGCATAGGGTATTCCATTTATCGCAGTATCTATTCTTATGTTCTTGGACACTTAGATTTGGAAAGGTTAATCACGTGAGACATTGGGAGATAACCCTTTCTTGACTGCTCAAGGTTAAATCTAGTTAAAACCTTATCTATGTATGTACTTTGCGAAAGACCTATCAGCCTTTTGGATCTATCTCGGTAGATCTTTATACCAAAGTATAAAAGCTGCTTCTCCAAGGTCTTTCATGGAGAACTTCTTTGACAACCATAATTTTACTATTTGAAGGAAAGGAATATCATTTCCTATTAGTAATATGTCATCGACATATAATACAAGGAAAATAATCGCACTCCCACTAGCCTTCTTATATATGTAGGGCTCATCAGTGTTTGGCACAAAACCAGTTTCTTAGATTGTCTCATCAAACCTAATATTCCAACTCCTTGATGCTTGCTTAAGTCCATAAATAGACTTCTGTAACTTGCATACCTTTGAGCCATCCTTAGATGTAAAACCCTCGGGTTATGCAATATACATATCCTTGTCTAGATTCCCTTAAGGAATACTGTTTTCATATCCATCTGCCAAATCTTATAATCGTAATGAGTGATAATGGCAAAGAATATCTTGATAGACTTTAGCATTGCCAATGGTGAAAAGGTTTCATCATAATCAATGCATTCTTTTTTACTGTACCCTTTTGCAACTAGCCTTGCTTTATAGGTAACTATGTTATCTTCCATATCACTATTCTTCTTGAAATCCCACTTACATCCTATGGGCCTAATTCCACTTGGAGCATCAATAAATCTCTAGACTTGATTTTTATACATGGAGTCCATCTTTGATCTCATGGCTATAAGCCATTTGTCGGATGCTGAGCTTTCCATTACCTCCTTGTAAGTCTTGGGCTCATCATATTCCATAAGGAAGAGATATTTATCATCAGTGATGAGAAACCCGTATCGCTTAGGAGCAATTGGAGCCCGGCCTGACCTACGCAATGTTATAATAGGTTGTTCCATGCTTACACTATTTTGTGTAACAAGTGTAGGTATAATCAGTTGATTGTCTGTTTGATCTTCTTGAGTGCCTAACTCAAGATTGCTCCAACTAGCTTTCGCAAGGATATGCTCCTTCTCAAGGAATTGATCATTTCTAGAAACAAAGACTTTTTGTTCCTTTGGATCAAAGAAGGTATACCCTATAGTCTCCTTAGGGTAACCTACAAATAGACACCTATCAGACTTAGCACCCAGCTTATCTGAATGTGTCCTCTTTACTTAAGTAGGACATCCCCAAACTCTTAGGTGAGAAAGAGTGGGCTTCTTACCATACCTAACTCGTATGGAGTTTGATCGACTAATTTAGAGGGCACTCTGTTTAGAATATAAACTGCGCTCTCAAGTGCATAACCCTAAAATGAAATACTAAGTTCTGCTTGGCTCATCATGGACCGAACCATATTGAGTAGGGTTTGATTCCTCGGGTTTTAATACTTTTCCCAAGCTATTTCTCTTCTTCGATTCCAAACTCTTTGAATTTCTCAAAACTTTCAAACTTATAGCTCAAAAGGTACAAATAATCATATCGTGAGTAATTGTCGATAAAGGTTATGAAGTAGACGGAACCCTCATGTGTCAAAACATTCATTGGACCATGTACAACGGAATGTATTATTTCCAAAGTACTAGTGGCACTCTGTCACTTTCCTTTGAAAGGTTTCTTAGTCAACTTCCCCTTAAACAGTGTTCACATGCACCATAGGATTCCCATTCCATTGGGCCTAGGTCTCCACATTTGTGTAACTTATTTAAGCGAGTCTCTTTTACATGGCCTAGATGATAATGCCATAAGTATGAGGATTTCTCATTATCCAATCTTGATTTCTTAACAATGTTCATATTTAGAATTTCATTTTTAGTATCTAGAACGTAAATTCCATCCACATGTATTCTACAAGCATACAGAACATTATCACATTGAATTTGACATCTATTATTAGAAAATAAAATTTCAAATCTCTCAATTGCTAAACACGCAACAAAAATAATATTCTTAGTGACAGTTGGAATATAGTAGCTATTGTTCAAAACTAAAACAAGGCCACTATGCAAATGAAGGCTATATGTCCCTACAGCTATTGTAGCAACCCGTGCTCAATTTCCAACTCTTAGGTCCATTTCCCTCTTTGCAAGTCTCTTATTATTTCGCAATCCCTGCACAGAAGTATAGATATGAGTACCACAACTAGTATCTAATACCAAAGTAGACTATTAGTGAATTGTAGAGAAACTATCTATCATGAACATACCTGTAGTAGATGCCTAACTTGGCCTCCTCTTCACTTGTTTAGAAATCAGAGCTTTGTAATCATGTTTCAAGTGTCTGGGCCTTTTGCACATGATACATATTCCTTTGGGCTTCTACTTTTCAATAACCACATTTTTTACCTTCCTATTAATAGGTTTTAAACCTTTAGCTTTGACGCAAGTTCTACTTATCAAGGTAACTATTCCTTTAGCCCTCAAACCATCTTTAAAACTTCTAAGTTTCTTGATAAACTTAGATGTCTTGTTGGTGTTCCTTGATATAAGATAATCCTTCACAAAAGGTGAATATTTACAAGGTAGACTTTTTATCATAAGCTATAAGTAATGGTTGGAATTTGTCTTGATTTCGATCTGAGCCAATCTCCTTGAATATTGTAAGTATTCTATGCATCGCTCAGTAGCTAGGATCCCATCATCTTTCCCAAAGTTATAGTGAAATCTCAATATTTCATTCCACTTTTATGCCTTCATGAAGTCCTTTGAGATGAATCATGATATTTCTTAAGCTTCAAACTCATGGTTTTGAGCATCACTAGTGACACCATGAAAGCATCCTTCTTGTGCTTAAGATATGCTTCTTTCAAAGAGCTTTGAACTAGTAGTCAAAATTGATCCCTATCAATTTATTATCAAGTATCGGATGAAGACTTATGTTCGGATTCATTGTTCAACCTAGATATAAGATAGAATTTGTTTAGACATTAGTATATGTACATGCATTTAATATAAGGTCTTTAATTAAAAACATAATTCCTACTATTTTCTCAACATTCAAATAACCCCTTCTATTTATATTCGAGAAATTTGGTCAAACCAATTTTCCTTAGTAGGAAGCATCCATAGCCACTTGTCATGACCCCTGCTATAGAAGATCAATCCATAATAAGATAACCATGGTTGGAACCCATCCATTTGCATCTCATGCAATTGCTAACCCATTTGAGTTCTCTTTCTCTAGACACGCACACCGAATTGTACAACTCCTCAAATGTGTCTCCAATCTGGCATTAGCTCCAATAATATGGATAACTAACCCAATTTGATTAAGGCATTAACCCCATCTAGTCTCATGACCTAACACATGTTAAGGGAAGGAATGTTGTACATGTGCTTACATCCGTTAATAAGGTTCGTATCACAACTTATGATGGGAAAACTATATACTGCCTTAATACTGTTCTGGGGATTTTATTGGTGCCACTGGTCTCGCCCTAGTCTATGTCTTATACGTTGGATATGATTAAGAAAATAATAATTTTGGCCTATTTGGAATTATTAACTCTATGGGAACATGCTTAGGACAAGTATATCATAATCATTCCATTATGCCAAGACTCTACATAGCATGCAAAACAAACAAGGTCCATATTTAAGTCATTGCACTTATGTCTATAAGTTTTAATTTAACAACTTAAACCACATTTGTAAACCATATGCGGAATCCAATTCCCATACTAGAAATCGACTAAGTTAAAAAAAGTCCTTTGGGTACTTTTGAATCTAATACTGATGGAGATTTCTAGGTAGGAGAGGCTCTCCTTAAAGTGAATGAGAAACTAAATCCAATCCTTACCAAAATAACCACGGGCACTTCGATTTGTTAGACCATGGACAACTATGATGTAAAGATTGTGTTCTTTAATTAAGTGAAGTGCGGGACGACCCTCAATCAAACCATTTACGCGTGTGGTAACACATTGCTAATTTATATTATAATCACCTAGACTAAGTTTGAGCAAAAACTTAATCTAGTTATCCATCATTTTCTATAACAAGAATTGAAACCTAAGTCAGGCATAGCATACTTTAATCAATTCATAGAAAATATCATTTTAACATATTATAATCAATCATGTAGAGCATAAAGTAGGTTATGATACCATTGCTGGTTAATCAAGACAGTAATTGAACATGCAAACATTACAAGGTGGAATTTCAAAACATAAAATTAACCTAAAGATCTCCTAAGCATGGAATAATCGATATAATCTAAGTTAAAACATTCAATAGATGCTTATTGGTTTATAAAGCTTATAAAAGAAACCTAACATCTAAGTTTAGAACATTACCAGTTGATAAGTACTTTCTCTTTCTTTGGTTGTGGTGTTCCCTTAGAGTAATTTGATAAAACTATGTTAGCACAAGCTACCAAACTAGGATGGCCTCTACGATTGATCCATACGGATCTTCACCAACCAAAACCTTGTTGAGGTAGAACCCTTTAGAACGCAGTTGTTGCAAGATCGCTCCAAGACCAACCAACAATTACAAACCGAGAAGGCTCACTTTTATTAGAAAGAGCCTTCAAAAGAATGCTTTGTTGTTTGGAGAAACTCATGAAGGATCTCGCACAACGAACAAAGAAAGAGATGTAGAACTTAGAGAGAAAGGCTGTGCTGAAGTGTGTAGAATAATGAGAGAGGGAAGGCCTATATATAGGGAAAAGGGGGAGTGTTCGACTCCCCCTCAAACACAAAGTGGGATAAACATATTCCCATCCCACTTTTTTGGTTACCCGTGTAGGTCACTTGGATTTGCGGGCTAATCTGCAGATCCCCTTCACAAGGCAAGCCCTAGTGGCCTAGCCTTGTGCCACAAGCATGAGCTTGCGAGCCTGTTGCAAGCACATACTTACGGGCTTGCCCCATGCACCGTGCTACAGGGCTTTCACGGCATGCCCGTGCAAGAGTTGCCATGGGTAGCGCTTGTGGGCTTACAACCCACCACATGTATGGGCTTACCCTGTGCACTAGTGGTTCATGAGCTTTTTAGCTCATGAGGCAGCCGTGTATGCCCCACTCTGAACATTCCATGTTTGTTTGGGGCCTACAAGGAACGAGAAAAATTCCCTTACTCAGCTCCATGCTATTTTTCCCTATTTACACTTTATTCCCTTTAATTATTAATTTGGTCCAACCAATTAATAAATCTTCAAATGAATTCGACAACTAGATATTCTCGGTATAATCCAAGTCTATAGGTTCTTTACTTAGTTCGATAAAGACCCAAAGTGTGTGACCTCATAGGATCCCAAAGTATTGAGCTGCTTGAAGTTAACCTAAACTTGGCTTCCCATATGGGAACCTTTAGGCTCAATGTTCCAAACCGATATGGAACCCTATAGCTTTAGAAGATTAAATGGTTCTAGCAAAGGCGTATGATCCCCTGATACTTAGAATGTCATATGCTTTTGACTTGATCTGCTTCTGCAGTAGTAACCAATACAATATACTCCTTCCATCATGTTAAGTACCATCTAGTTTATTTAGCTCGGATTAAGTGTCGGCTCATGTAATAGTCGTAGCTATCCTGGAATTATACTTGTTCACGAAGAACACCACTAGGCTATTATGTATGTAGATTAACTAGAAACTTGTTCTATCAATCTTATACTCTGATTAGAGGTTTATGAGTGTGTCACTTCAACAAGGGGCCCCTAAGGTACATCTACCACTATATCACTATATCAAGAGCGATGGATCCCATCTTGACTACTCGGCTTTCTAACATTTGATTATCACTATACCCATAATCACCCATATCATCCTGATTGCTAGGGTATGAATAAGTATGACCCAAAGTATAGCAACTCCTACACAAGGTAACCAGTATCTCAGGTCTGAGGATACTTATACTGCTATTGCAATAAGACATTACACCAACACATGGATATAGTTATTTCTGTGTGTTTTTCTTATAGCGGTTTCCAGTGTATTAGCCAAGTACATTCATGTGTTAACTCAAAGTACCACCTTTAGCTCGTGAGATCGGCTACTTGGATCTAATCCAAAGAGTAAGGCTACACATGCTAGTTTGTTTATTCCATTGATGTCTAAACTCAATGAAACTATGACTAGGGATATTTAGACTATATAGTAACACGTGTGTGTAGTTATCACACCACATAGCTCCCATTGTGTCATCGTACTGTTACACTATGAACTAGTCACAAACTTTGTCTTATCGATGCGCATATACTTATTTAATACTATATGTATATGATACAAGCGATATACATTAGTAAATTAAAAGCACTGATAAGAAACAAAGATGCCTTAATTATTATTAATAATAATCCGAAACCATTTGTACATTGTAGCTAATAAAGATTATCACCCTAATTGCCTCTACAACATACATCATATCTAACAACTCTATAGTATAATCCACAAGGAAGTTGAAGTCTATATTAATTACATCCTTGTCAAGTATGTAACTCAAGAAGAGCATCCTAAGCTACTGACCATTTCCTCACCAGGATAGAGAAGTACAATTTACGCCTCAATCCAATGAAATGAGTCTTTCTAGGAAACTTCTAGGGTGCATTTCGAGTCAAAGAGGGATAGAGATGGATCTAGATAAGATAAAGGCTAGTTGCGGCATGCTAGCTCCAAGAACAAAAGAGGAAGTGAGGACATTTTTAGGATAGCTTTATTGCTTTAGTTAGTTTATAGTTCGATTCACTACCATTTGTGAGCCAATATGTAAGTTGTTGAAGAAGTAATAGCTGATAGTTTGGAATGATCAATGCCAACTAGCTTTCAATTGCATTAAGACATATTTGATCAATCTGCCAGCTCTTAAGTTGTTGACTCCTAGAAAGCCTCTCATCCTCCATTTAGCTATCAAGGAGTCTTTAGTAGGGGTAATCCTTGTCCAAGAGAAAGATGATAAGCATGAGCACACAGTGTATTACTTGAGTAAGAAGCTTCTCAAGTATGAAATGTGATACATAATTGTTTAGAAGACTTGCACGATTATGGTTTGACTCACTAAGAAGCTCAGGAACTACTTCCAATGATACAAAATTCAAGCTATGGCTAAGATCAATGCTATATAGTACCGGTGCCAATCCTCGACATTAGCTAGTAAGCTCTCTCGCTAATTACTTATTATCTTTGAAATCAACATTGAATATGTCATTAAGAAGGTGATCAAATGCTTAGTAGTGGCTAAATTCCTCACGAATCAAGCCTTGTACTCGGACTATGTTGAGAACTTAGATTTTCCTGATGAGAAGCTTGCTGCCAATGAATCGGTAAGAGAAGAGTGGACTATGTTTTTGATGGAGCTATGAACGGTCAAAGGGCAGGTCTTGGGGTTATCTTAGTGACGCTACAGACCAAAGTCATCCCACTTTCACAAATGCTGATATGTCGAAAGTCACTATCACCGGTAATTTTTCATTGGTTATTTGGCAAGTTGCTAGGGATTAGGAAATCAAGGAAGAGTCACCATACATTGATACAATATGGGAGTTGGCTGCAAAATTCAAGAAATTTCTATTTCGGCATGTTCCCCTAGATTGGAATCAGATGGCCGATTCCTTGGCTAACCTAGCCTCCATATGGGAAGGTTCCCAATCTCAGTCCATTAGGCATGTTATTCTTTAGACTACTAAAGAGCCTTTCTATTATCGCGCCATCTCTGCTCCTATTAGCACTGATGAGAAGTGTTGGTATTGGGTGATAGTTAGATTGATCCAAGATGGTGAGTTCCCTCTAAGGGCAATAGATTTAGAGTGATTATCTCTTCATCCTCTAACTACTCATTTTAGAATTGTTGGTGATGACCTATTCAAACGCATTTGCAATGACCTGCTTCTACATTACCTTTTAGAGAAAGAAGCTACTATAGTCATGAATCATATTAATGGAGGAGACTGTGGGACTCACATGAATAGCTTGGACTTAATAAAAAAAATCTAAAGGCAAGGTTATTTCTGGACCACCATGATAGTCGATTGCATCTCTAAGACAAAGAAATGTTATGAATGTTAAATCTATAGGGACATCAATCATTTGCCTCCATCCGATCTTCACAATCTTTCTACTCATTGGCCATTCACGATGTGGGGGATAGCTATTATTGGTGAGATCTGCCCTTATTTAACAAATGGGCATCAATTTATCATTGTCGCAGTCGACTTTTCTCAAAGCGGGCAGAGGCCAAATCCTTCACTAATATAACTGCCAATAGAATGGTAAATTTCATTTAGAAGCACATATTTGCATGGTATGGGATGCCTCATCATATTGTGTCTGACAATGGAGTTCAATTATAAGAGGCAACAACCGATTTGATAGAGAAATATGGCATTGAGCATCACTGCTCATCTCATTATAGACCTCAAGCTAATGGGGTAGTAGAAGCAACAAACAAGTTGATCAAGAAGATCTTCTCCAAGATGGTAACCACTTATCGTGATTAGGAAGATAAGCTTTTGTTTACGCTTGGGGAGTACAGAACTAGTGTGCATACTCTGACAGAACATACTTCCTTTCCTTAGTATATGGGATGCAAGTCATTTTCCGGTGGAGACCGAAGTAAGATCTGTAAGGGTAGCTACGAAAGCTAAGATGAAAGAATGAGATTGGGCGAGAGCAAGATTTGAGTAATTAGACATAATTGATGAGCATTGCTTGAAAGCTCTATATAACCTTCAGATGTACCAACAATGCATGGCAAAAGCCTATAATAACAAAGTCAAGCATAAGATAAAACCTTTGAAAGCTAGAGACTTGGTTCTAAAATAACTGAAACCCTTAAACGTGGTTGATAGGGTGAAGTTCAAGCCCATTTAGGAAGGCCCATTCATGATAAAGAAAATCCTTAGCAAAGGAGTAGTCAAAGTGATGGACATGGCAATGAGTTCGTGAAATCTTATCAATCAAGATCGATTTAAGCACTATCAAGTTTAGGTTAAAGAATTAAATTTTGAAAAGCAGCATAATAAAAAAAGAGATTAATCCAGCAAGCCTGTCAACTATCTCCTTTTATATAGTTAAGAAAAAATTAGGGTATTCTTTTGGTTAATCATCTATTAAAGTGGAAACCCGAAAAGTGTGCTTTGAGAAAAAAAATTAGGAAAATGAGAGAAAATAGTAAGCTATCAACTTGAAAACTTGAAAAGGGTAGGTTGGAAATAGAGGTTAAATCATTGGATATTTTTGTACCATGGTTATTTTCATCCTTAAGAATGTCATTATTGTTGAATCATTACATGTATATTTATAATTTGATACATGTGTGCTGTGTTGAGAAGCAAAATAAGTAACGCAAGACTTATCATAAAAAAGAAAATTAAAAAATTAAAAAAAGATAGGCTAAAAATCTGAAAAGGATAGCATATGCAAGAAATGAGTCTGCTAGATTGAAAACCTAAAAGGTCAGTCTAGGAAAAAATTAAGACAATGTTTGATAGATTGAAAACCCGCGAGGGTAGTCTATGCAAAAATTAGAACAAAAGAATTATTCAATTCATCACATCTTTTCAAATAAGTAATAGTTCTCCAAAGGTCAACCCCTAAATAAAGGATGAATATCATCATATTCCTTCGCAACAAGGATCGCCACAATGGGAAGCAACTCGTAAGACTTCAAAGCTCGATAAACAAAGGATCAATACTAAAGTTAGCATCATTGATGCCATACACAAAAGGAATCCAAGTGTCAAAAGTTTGACAATTCAACATTGTCTACTCAAAACTATATTTAATCTTCAAACTAGGCTCTAATCCGTCTATAAATCTAACTTCGTCTCGTACCCAAGTTCATCCTTGTCACTAGTCTAAAGGAATCCAACATCAACCGCTTAAGATTACCTAGTCTACAAGAGCATCACCTATCTAGGATAAAGCAACCAAAGAAATATAATATCCTCATCCTCAGCACATGCATATATTCATGCAAACATCTAAACAAACTATTAAGTATCAAAGTACATAACATACATGCAAGCATTGACATGCACATATTAGTGAATAGTTTGACGTAAGATCATCACGTTGCCTATTCACCACTTTTCTACTAATAAGTTTAATAATTTATTCAAAAGATTCGGCTTATATCAACAGTGCCAAAAACTTGTTCACGAAAAATGTAGGTGTTGTCAGTACCTCTTATCAAATAGAAAACTGATGATAACTGCAAGTATACAGTTGCGATGTAGTTTAAAAGATATCGATCCCACAAGGAAGGACTAGTTTTAAAGATCGACAAGGAAGATAAAATAAAGAAAATAAAATATAATAAAGTAAAGGTTAGGAAAGAAGGATTAGAATGAAAAATGAGTAAATATAGGTATGAAATATTAGAGAACCTAAACATATAGATTTTCC
>CATIWQ010154166.1:0-12173 GCA_949673415.1 Euphorbia schlechtendalii
AACTACTAACAATTAACAATTAAACAATCTCAATTTCATTAATCAACTACTAAAATCCTATTTGCACAATTTATAACAATTAAACATAAAACACATTCAATTTGAGTTTCATTACTAGACTACTAACAATCAACCTCATTAAATACGACTAAACTAACTTCAATTTCATATAAATCAACATTATTCCATTATTTAACTTAAACCCCAATTATTTATATTAATCTAAAATTCTATTTGCAAAATTTACAAGACAAAGAAAAGAATTAGAGAAGTAAATAGAACTCACTGGAAAGGAGGTGGCGGCGGAAGGCGGTGACAGCGGCAACGGGGCGGCGGTGGCCGGTGGTAGTGGCGGGTTAGGATCTCTTGGCCGTGTGATCGTGATTGGTGATATGGTGGGCTAATGAGGTTTTTTTAATTGAAGTTAAACAGCTCCTCTGCGAAATATTTTATATACAGCCCCCACCTAGTTTTTTTTTAATTTCCCTAACACAAAACGGCGTCGTTTTGTGTTAGGGTTAACTTAAAACCCTTGCACAAAACGACATCGTTTTGGGCAAGGGAAAATAAAAAAAAAGTAGGGGAGGAATCGTCTTCCTCCCCTATTAACTTTCTTTGGCTGCTGCAATTGCAGTATCCATGGCGTCCAGCTGATTTGGTGGGGCACTTTCCCACCAAACCAACTGTCGAGTATATGGGGGTGGGAGGGGATTTCTGACGCCGGTGGGGCACGTGCCCCACCACCCCCTCCCCTCCCTCCGCCCTTGATTGTAACCCTAGATTTGTGCCTAGCCTTCTTTAATTCACACCAATAAAATTGAAAATTCAACGTTGTCGGCCCATCGACGAAGAAGCTTAATGTCGGATAAGGGTAAAGTTAAAGAAGGGTTAATGGTTGTTTTGAACGCCATTGTCAAGAGAGCAGATAGCTAGAAAGGAGAGAGGGATTTTGGAGTTGGGGATAGAACTGGGTAAATATTGGGGAGTTATTTTTAGAAGAAGAACGTGAAAGATAAGAGCAAATGCATGATATATATATTTTTGGTGAATTTTTAATTTTTAATTTTTATTTGTTTCTGTCAATTAATAAGCGGGAGAGTTCCCGCTTGTTAAGTTTTCACTATTCACCATTTTTTTTGCAACAAGAAGACATAAAGTGTTGCGATAAAAGTGTATTTCATCTACTAACATATTTATTGCAACACTTTTAGAACAATTTTTAAATTGTGTTTCGAAAAATATTTTTTTCTTCAAAAATCGCAACACTTCCATGCAACACTAGTCATTCTGGTTGCGACAGGCCATCTATGGCATAGTGTATTCTCGGATTTAAAATAAATTTAGAACCCGAGTCTGATTACCTTTTGGATAAATAAACACTTATTTTCCATTCAAACCACAATTAAATAAAAACGAACAAGGAACGCTCCCGTGGATCATAACGATACGTCGAAGTGGATTCACACTGAAAGGGTAAGCCTTTGAGTTCCTAGAACTATGGATTCCGTGCTCAACGTCTGCTGATTCTTCTTTCCATTTTATATGTGGATCTAGGAATTATTTTATTTGTTATTATTGTAAATGTTGTAATTTTCTTTTCATCTTTTATTTCTTGTTAATTTTTTATGTTAGAATACCACCACGAAGGGAATCAAATTATTCCCGATAACATACTTCACACTTTGCCAAGTGGTCATTTTCACTAATAGAAATTGACCAACATATATGTAAATAAAAAATGAACAATTTTTTATTTAAAAATAAGAGCTTTAAATTGTCGGTATTTTAATTTGGCCACACGGGCCTTCTCAAAATCAAATCGAACATACGTGCAAATATTGTGCAATATCTCGTGCTAACCTTTGTGGATGCATGTTAGATATATGCCTATGATTTTATTTTCCTTTGGGTATCACATTTTAATTATTTTTTTAGAAATGTAATTAATAGATTAGGCGGGCAGTTGCATCCCCCGAAGTTTTGTAATTTTTAGTATTTACTTTTCCGCATTTACTCATCGCATTTATTTACTGCTTTATGGATGGTTTACCGCTTTCAAATATACGTGAATCATGCATAATAACTCGAAAAATGACACAGGTGCGAATATGCACAATTAAGAAATATAGTTTTCTATAGATGTAATATAATGTGATCCAATAAGAAATAAGTAACTTATCCCGGACCTGAATCTCTGTGTTTTAATGGGCAGTCCCCTGGACGTCAAGCCTCACAAGACTCTAATTCCTAGAAAGATCTAATCCAGGTGGCGACTTCACAATAAGAGATGGCGGATTTGGGTTTGAACAAGGAAAAACATTTTCGCTTTCTCAATCCAAACTTCTCGGGTCCACAACCTGGTACATTTTATTTTCAACCTAAACACCCCAGTTCACCGCGCCTATCATTCCCCACGCCCTCTCGACCCATCGCTCTGTGTCATCCACTTACAGTGACCTTTGCTCCCCAGGATACTACCCACGTGAGTAACCTCTTTTTATTTCTTTTGAAGCTCAATTTTGAGTTCAACCGGTTCTTGCCTTAAGTTTCGTTTCATCATGGCAGGTTCCCCAAGATGATGTTGAGTACTTGCTTGCCACTACCTTTTTACTCGTGACATGATCATTATGCAAAATGGAGCAGCTGAGGTAATCACGCTCAATTTTTTTAAGAAGTGCCCTATTTATATTTTCTTATTGGGTTTGTGAGATGATGTGTATGCTTGTTCGTCGTATGTTAACATTTTTGTGAATGTTTATGTTATGATGCGTGCTTTCCACTGCAAGCTTTGATTTCTCTAAAGCACCAGAACTACTTGAGGTCCTAAGAGCATATGAGGACTCAAGACCTGTGGATCGAGGATCTGGAGTGGTAGCGTTATAATCACAGATCCAGTGATTATACACAATCTTGTTAACCCCGAAATCACTCTTAAAGTTAACTCGAAATCATATAACTTGATTAATATTAACGATGCAAGATGAATTACTTGTTATGACACATAGACATATCAGAAACTTTGAAAAAGAAAGTATAAGCAAAAGACAAAGTAAAGTTGTAAGGTATGCAAGTGAAATCTAAAGTTAATAAAACTGTATCCACTCTTTATTGGGAGTCGTACATTTTCGTAATTCATGCGTCTACTTTGAATTAGGTCTTGACTCGTATAGAACCTCTGCTAGGATGCTATTCTTTGTGAATCTTGAATAAAAGAATGTTGAAGAATGAAAACTTGTATTGATAAGTTTTTTGCAATAACACTCATACAACAAACGCTCGAATTTGTGTAGAAATATAGTGATCAAAATAGGAATCGAATCACTTATACATTTTTCTCGCTAAGACTTTGAACATAGCGAAATCTAGATATTACACTCTCTATCTATACACACATACTATCATTCAATGCCTTCTAATCATGCCATAACCATGTATCACATCAATGCCCATGAAATTGTTGAGTTTTTAAACCCTATTTATAGAGTGCGAAGGGTTGCATCTATCCAAACGAAGAGTCGTGTCCATTGGCGAAGAGTTGCATCACTTCAATGTGATTGGATGCTAAAATTCATCCTCATCCATAATGGAAAGGTACTTTTCATGATTGGTTGACTTCCAAAAGGTGTCTTTTTGGTCGGCAGTTGATGGCTATTGATCATTGTTATCTAGCGGTTGGTAGTTGAAATGAGATAACCATAAACCATCACAAGTCACAACCGCGAATCACTTGTCGTGATTATGAACATTGGTTGGTAGTTTTTGTTTATGAAGAGTGACAAGTCACGACCGCGAATAGGTGTCATGATTGTGAAATGCTGTTTCTTCATGATTCTTCTTTGCAACTTTGCCGATCTTTGACAGCTTCCATCCTAAGCCAAATCTTTGTGTTCCATGCATCTTTTTGCACCTTTTTCACTCTTTTTCCATAAAATTCCACTTTTGTTCATTTTACTCCCAAGATTTACCTAGTTTCTGCATTTGCATAAAAAACAACTACATACCATGTGAAATCTTTTATATGAAGTATAAAATGAAACAAAATCATATTATTTTATGATTGAAAATGTCATGATAATAAGTGTAATTATACACTTATCAAACCCCCACACTTAACTTTTGCCTTGTCCTAAAGGTAAAAATAACAGAAGTGTATAAATTAGTAATCAAGTTCGTACCTCATTTGGGGAAAGATTATAGTAGTGAGTACCACATTCCCTCGTTGCATAAGGTTCAAGTAAAGGTTCAAAATTTTCCACAAATTAGTAATGTGCAATTTATATAGTTTAGTTGCATACCTTTGCTTTTAATGGAGAGTCAACTAAATTGCGTCTTCATATAAGTGTTATATGCTTACTCGAATATTACATTCTCTCAACTATATTATAAAGTATTTAGGACAAAGGGAGAACACTTTGGAAAGTTTGATCTTAAGGCATTTTTAGGTAACCTAGGATGCTAAAACACTCTTAGTGGTTGCATTTTATGCTCCATACTCCTCTCCCCTTTTTTTAGTGGTTGCATTTTATTCTCCTTACCACTTTCTCTCATTTTTTTTTCTTTTAAGCATATGTTTTTGAAGTACAAATTTGTACTTTGCACCCATTTTTCATGCTATGCTACTTTCTTTTTTTCACTCATTGAATGGTTGCAGTTTCTGCTCCATACCATTCCTCACCTTTTGCATAACTCATTGGTTATCCTCTCCTTCTTTTAATTTTTCTCTCTTAATACCATCATCCTTTATTTAACACTTTCAAAGTATTATGCCTATAGTTTCCCAACACTTTAAACACACTCAATACTTATAGGACATATTCGAGATTTTCATATAAAACTCATAGTAAGAACACTACTAGATATCACTCCACTACTAACTTATCGGTAGCATTAAACTAAAACTATATAACTTTTACTAATTAATGTTGCATTGAAATATATATCGAAACTTACTTGGAATGTTGCTTTTAAAAGTTACTCACAACTCATCCTTGCCAAATGTTAAATGTTGTGTGAAAATGCTCACACTCTGAACGTGTGGTCATACTAAAAACATTTTGTTTGAAATAAGCACTAACATCAAACTCGAAATACCTAACACTCAAAATAACCTTGGAACAAATGTTAGTATAGTGTAGGAATGGATAATGTATAAATAACACAAAAAATCAAGAAAATTTTTCAAATAATTTGATTTTTTCATTTTATTTAATTTTTTGGGATTTTTTGGGATTTTTATTTTTACAAATACCCCCCCACACTAAAGAACACAATGTCCTCATTGTGGAAGACTCTATTAAAAACTGAAAATCTAAACTAACAACTAGTCTAAAAATTTGAAAAAGAAAAGGTAAAGAAATGAGTAAACTCGTTCTTTTGAGAAGGAGAATCCAGGGGACTAAGAGTAAATTGATAATTTTGTTTTCTAAAGAAAGATAATAATTTTCAAAGCATCGATTTATTACTTTTCTTTAGAATCTTCATGTCCTTCTTCATTACTCCAAGTTCTGCTTGGCAGTTGTCTAATTTTTGTTGCATGCTCGCCTTCCAATCTTTTGGAGCCTCTTCTTCATCTTCTTCTTCAATCATTGGAGCTTTTCCATGACGACGTCTAGCGGTAGGATTAGATGGTCCGACATAAGAATCTTCATGAGTCAAGATTAGCTTCTTGGTGCGGTTGGAGTATGAGTAAAAAGAATATACACCACCGTTCTCTTTAAGAAGTCTGGTATTCTTTAAGTAAGTCCCATCCATATAGCGAAAATACTCACCCGGTTGTTGGACATAGGGGAGTTTGCTTCTTGAACCCAAGATGATAGCGGTAATTATTTTGGCTGCCCCAATCTTATTTCTCATACTTGTAGAATTCTTCTTCATCATGTCTCATATGATATCAACAAATTCCACCTTTTGTTTCATCAAAGCACAAGAAAGAAAAAAATATCTTTCTTTTGGACTTTTGTATTCTCTACTCGACAAAATACCGAAGTGGAAAGGTATTTGTGGAGAAGAAGAATGCACTCATCCTTAATAAGTTTATTGGGAGAATATTTAGGGTCGAAGACTATCTTACCCATTAAATCTACCCAAACTCAATTTGGTTGAAAAGATTCCATCATACTTGATGAATTTACAATTTCAAATCCGAACCAAACACCCATCATCTCTCTTGTGACGGTTTATTGCCTCCCTTGGTTGCGAAATTGAATCTCCCTCTTCCTTTTGTCTTCATAATTGAATGTTACTAGATATTCTAAAATCCAATCGCGATTTTGTGGAAATTGCATCCCCACAAATTTTCTTAAACCCAAAGCAGCAAGATACATCCTCATTTGTTCATGGAGTCCTAGAGTTTCCATGAAAACCATATCAAGAAAAATCATTCCATTGATTTCAAACTTATTCAGAATTTGGAATCTCTTTCCTTCTTCACTAGTGCAAATCAAAAAAGGACAACCGTACTCTTGTTGGTAATTTAGGACTTCTCTCCTATTTGTGGCTACCTTAACCCGAGGCATATTGGTGTTTTGAAGTGAAGGTTGAAAGAAAAGGTTTTTGATTGTAAAAGAATAGAGATGAAAATTTTAGAAGTTTTGTAGGCTTAATAGAAGGTTGTGGTGGCTAGGGTTCAACTTAGACCTATTTATAGAGTTCCAAGAGGTCTCTAATTAGCTAAAATAGTCAATATAGCCGTTTATCCTTCAAACTAGCCGTTAATGGCAATGTCAGCCATCTGTCACGTGTTAAATCATGATCTATAATGGTTGTATATCACGATCGCGAAGGCTTGTTATGATCATGATCTCCTCACGACAGAAACAGAAAGTTTTACTGCAAAACATCATGGGCGTGAACTATAGTCACGTTCGTGAATTTTTATTCTACTTCTATTTTTCAATATTATTAGAGTTAGTACTATAAAAACTTAAGAGGAACAAATTTGTTAAATATAAATATTTCATTAAGTATATTTAACAAATTTTTAATAAACAAACAATTTGAACAAACAAAAGAAAACAATCAACAAACAAGATAGAAAACAAACTGTACAGAATTCCTAAATTAAAATGAAAAGTGAAATCTATTCAGAGGGAAGCGATTCTATCATTGGGTCAATCTTGTAGTAGGATTCCCTCAGATCTCGCTCGACATCAAACATAAGAGTATGAATATCATCGATTTTCCTATGAATCGAGATCTGCACCTACATAAGTTCATTCAACCTTCCAAGGAGGTTGGTTGTACTACGTTCTTCCTCTCTTGTTATTTCCCGTTCCCGATGTCTATCAGCTTCCACTCTATCATCCCATGATTTCCAATCATAGGTGATTTTATCAAGCTCAATGAACCTGACCAAAAATCAATACTCGAAGAAAACATCTGTCTTTAACTCCGAAATTTCATCTTCTTCAGTAAAGACTTCGGTGGCGTAGGGTATTCTCCCCACTTGGCCCAACAGATTTTCCATGGTTCGACATCCATACTCTGTCATTCCAAGGTTCTACGTGACAGACTTGAGCATCTCCATCATAATCCCAAAAATATCGACAGGTATGCCATCCCAAATTGCTTCCAACATATATAATTCTTCGGGAATGATAAGATCGAATGATGACTTAACAAACAACGCTCCACTTAAATAAAAGTGTAGTGCGAGAAAACATGGATCATGAATCCACTAACTATAGGTAGATTCACGTTTGTACTCAGTTTGGCCAGTCAAACGAGTCCATGTCGGTAAGGGATCCCATCCAGGAAGCATTTTATAATAGTAATTCATCGGAAAACCCAAATACCTTTCCAGTGCCTTCCTTGTTAACTTATACTCTTTTCCATTGTGGTGATAAACTAAACAGTTCTGCCTATCGTTCTTCCAAACCAATGTGACCAACATTTCCATACAGTTGTCCACACTGTTTCCCAGAGTCATATTCGAGTAAATGACGAAGTTAAGAAACCTTAGATAGTACATAACTTTGTCATATATACCGAGATTGATGAAGCTATTCCTATGAATTGTATAGGAACTCTTAAACTTAGCCTTTTTATGACTTTATAATGATCTCCTTCTTCTCTTGAGTGGATTAGGAATGGAGCTTCATACCATTCCTTGAGACTTGTAGGTGGAACCAGATTGGATTTGTTTGCGATAACCATTGTGATTGAAAGAAAGGATTGAAAGAAATGAAGTAGTTTCGGATTTGGAAAAGATTTGATCTTTGGAAGGCAAAAAATCATATTGCAGAGGTGAGGATTTATGATCACTCCCACATTAATTTCATAGGGGTTAGTGGAATAACTGTCGAATAACTGCAAAACTACTGCAGTTATCGCGCTAGTCATGATCGTGAATATAAGTCATGATGGTGACTTATAGAAGTTGAGAAACAGAGAGTTTGTACAAGGGATTTATGAGCGTGAATGGGGGTCATGAATGTGAATAGGAAAAATAGAAGAATGTCTTCTATTTATTAATAATTCAGACGTAATAATATGATGTATCACCTCCAAGATGAATATCTCATATTCTTTTCACATCTAATTTAGGATTTGATAACCTATACAATTTAAGAAATAAACAAATAAAGATAATTAGAATATATATCGTAGTCTCTTGTAATTTAATCTCTAAAAATGCACTTGCCTTCACCGGTAACGCCGCAAAAAACTTGATCGCAAGGTTTTGACTCTACTTATGATGAGGGCTTATGTTTTGTTATGAAGCCAAAAACCTTATTCCCCACCCTTCTACCGACAAGTTAAGAAGTTCAAATATGAACAAGTGTTGTCAATACTTCTTATCAAATAGAAAAATGGTGACCACTGCAAGTATACAGTTTCAATGTAGTTTTAAAAGATATCGATCCCACAGGGAAGGGATTCGGTTCTTAAGACTAACTAGAGTTACAGGGTAAATGAAAATATGAAGTTTATATTGGTGGGATTTGGATGATAGATGGATGAATGGATAGATGTACGAACAGACTAGAGAAGATGTAAAATATAGAGATATTCCTACAAATAAGTTTAACAGAGAAAAAACATGGAAAATCATCAACGATATTTCGTACACTAGATAACTTCAACAAATAAGGTTCTAGACGCCCTAATATTCAACAATTCACCATAGAGCAACACATGAGATGACTTTTCTAAGTCTAGGGTAAACGAATTATGACACTTATAAGGACATGGATAACTATATTACTATGCTTAGTACGGGTCGCTCTCACATTGCCATATTTAACAAGTTACTACTCCAAAAATGTTGGCCCACTAAACAGCGTTATAATCACAGATCCAGTGACTATACATAATCTTTTTAACCCCGAAATCACTCTTAAAGTTAACTCGAAAACATATAACTTAATTAATATAAGAGATCCAAGATGAAGTACTCATTAAGGTACGTATGCATATCATAAACTTTGAAATAGAAAGTATAAGCAGAAAATAAAGTAAAGTTGTAAGGTATGCAAATGAAAGCTAAAGTTGATCAAACTGTATCCACTCTTTAATGGGAGTTGTCAATTCTCGCAATTTTTGCGTCTAATTTAAATCCGGTCTCGACTCGTACAGAACCTCCACTAGGATGCTATTCTTTGTGAATCTTGAATAAAAGAATGTTGAAGAATGAAAAATTTTATTGATAAGTTCTTTGCAATTACACTCATATAACAAACACTCAAATTTGTGCAGAAATATAGTGATCGAAATAGGAATTGAATCACTTATACATTTTTTTCGCTAAGACTTTGAATGTAGAGAAATCTAGATATTACACTCTCTATATATACAAGCATACTATCATTCAATGCCTTTTAATTATGCCATAACCATGCATCGCATCAATTCCCACGAAATTGTTGAGTTTTTGAACCGTATTTATAGAGTGCCAAGTGTTGCGTTTATCCAAACGAAGAGTCGTGTCCCTTGGTGATTGGATGTAAAGAATCATCCTCATCCACAATGGAAAGGCACCTTTTCATGATTGGTTGACTTCCTAAATGTGTCTTTCGGTTGGTAGTTGATGGTGGTTGATGGCGGTTGATCGTTGTTATCTAGCATTTGGTAGTTGAAAAGAGATAACCATTTACTGTCACAAGTCACGACCACAAATCACTTATCACAATCGTGAACATTGGTTGGTAATTTTCTAGTTATGAAGAGTGACAAGTCACAACCGCGTATAGGTGTTATGATTGTGAAATGTTATTTCTTCATGATTCTTCTTTGCAACTTTGTCGATCTTTGACAGCTTCGATCCTAAGCCAAATCTTTGGGTTCCACGCATCTTTTTTCACCTTTTTCACTCTTTTTCCATAGAATTCCACTTTTATTCATTTTACTCCCAAGATTTATCTAGTTTCTGCATTTGCATAAAAAACAACTACATACCACGTGAAATCTTTTATATGAAGTATAAAATAAAAAAACCATATTGTTTTATCATTGAAAATGTCATGATAATAAGTGTTATTATACACTTATCACCTATGCACACTGAAGAACCTAGACTGGAAGAAACTCATGAGGTTCGGCTTATGGGGTTTCCGATATGTTGCCTTTCACCCCATGAATACGGTTTTAGTTAAGGCCGTAGTTTCATTTTGGGATCTGACTTCTCATGTCTTTTGGTTTTCTCATTAAGAGTTGTGCCCGATGATCGAGGAGTATCAGGCCATCTTATGGATTCCATTTCTGCGGGCTTTTCCCGTAACGGTCCCATCCTACCACTTCAGTTCCGAAGCTCCTCTCCAGGGTCTGTGGAATCTGGATTTCATAGCCCATTTTCTTGCTCATCCATCATCCTCAGGAGGATTGCAGGTTAATGTGGTGTTGGAGTGGTGCCTCAATGCCCCAAGAGCTCACATTGCCTAGCCTAAGATGGTGGCTCTGCTTCTGATATCGAAGTTTATCTATGGAGTTGGCCTTGTTACCCCATTCAGGTTGATATCTATTATCGATCTACTTTCTTAGGGAAATTCTCTGTCTACACTAGCACTGGTGGATAACCATATTAGTATGGATGCCGCTATCTCTCACCCTAATTGGGTCGACGACCGCTTCACGCTTCTTGAGCTAGGCCCGCAATGACTATTTATTAACTTCCCTCTTTTCCTGCTTTTCTAAACAGGGTTTACTTCAGGTTTGGCTATTGGAGAAGCTTTCCCTAATTGGTGATCCATGAGGGAATCCTTCTCATTACTCGCCCGTTACTTATAACAATCAGGGGCTGACTACAGAGGGACATTCTCGAATGACTGAGCATGATTGGATCTAGATTTTTTGCCAGGTCTCTAATGACAAGATCTGCTAGCTTTGCCCCTAGTGGGTGATCACTCATGTCGCAATCCTGATGCACGAAGATGAGATTTTTCTGATGGGCTTATATCTTACCACATTCTATTTGCCTAGCCGCTTATGCTGGCAGTAGGGAGGTGCCAGAGGATACCACACAACATATGCTCTTCCTGGGTTTCCGAGTGGCATCATTCTTGGCTAAATAAACTATAAGTTATGTGGGTTCAGCATACCCATATTGCTTGCCTTGATTATGGGGCGGGTGAGACTACGGAGACTGACAGATTCTATCGCGGATGGGTAGGAGTGATCAAGTCTCTGATAGACCCTGAGGGGTATGCTTGGGTGATGTGTGAGTGGTCAAGGGAGGAAGATGGGGTGAGCCCTTAGGACCTCAGGTAGAGCCAGCTTGATGATTTGTCGAGAATGATGCTATTTTAATTAAATGAAAACTAATCAACTTTTTCTTAGAATATACCAGTGTGAAATGATTCTATCGGATTTATGTTTCTTTTCTTTTCCTAAGTACAAACTATAGAACTAAACATATTGTGAAATTTTTTATGTTTACTTGTGATGTTTCAACCATTGGCATTCATACAGTTCCATAAGCATAAGCATAAATATTTTCAACAAGAAATGATATATTTATTGATGAAATAAATCGAAGTACAAATGTTTCGTGTGATCCGACTCCCATCATTAGCTATCCCTCTCATGTTTTCTAACTAATGAATTTATTTATCACTCATTGTCTTAAGTTTTGCCTGAATTGCCCTTTTGGGTTTTCAACTCAGCGGACTACCTTATTTTGCGAAAATAGGCCCTAATTTTTACTCAACCAACCAAGTGTTAGCTAATAAGCTTATATA
>CATIWQ010154184.1:0-25777 GCA_949673415.1 Euphorbia schlechtendalii
TTCTTCATTCTAATCCTCCCAACTAAAATCCAAAAATATTTTATTTTCTTTATTCCATTTTTCTTGTTGATCTTTAGAGCTAGTCCTTCCCTGTGGGATCGATATCTTTTAAAACTACATCGTAACTGTATACTTGCAGTGGTCACCATTTTTCTATTTAGACAAGCGGTACTGACAACACCTGTTCGTATTTTGAACTTATATCTTATCGGTAGGAAAGTGGGAGACAAGGTTTTTGGCTTCATTATTAAATAAAAAATCCTAGGAGTTATTAAAGTCAAAACCTTGCGAACAACACCATATATGCCACTTTCACACTCTCTACCACTTGTCACGAAAATTGTGAAGTTTGGAGCCCTATTTATAGAGTACGAAGGGTTACATCCATCTAGACGAAGAGTCGTGTCCATTGGCGAAAGATTGCATTACTTCTTTGTGATTGGATGAAAGGCTTTGACCTAATCCACAATGGATAGGCACCTATTCATGATTGGTTGACTTCCAATAGGTGTCTATTCGTTTGATAGTTGATGGCGGTTGATTGATTTTATCCGGCGGTTGAAAAAAGATAAGAGTTGACCAAAAGTCATCAAAGTCGTGATCGCGAAGTACATGTCGTGACCATGAATACTTGGTTGGCAACTTTCTGTTCTGAAGAATACTAAGTCGCGACTGCGAATGGTTGTCACGACTGTGAATTGTGTTTTTCTTCAGAATCCTTCTTGTAACTTTACCGATCTTTGACAGCTTCGATCTTAAGCCAAATCCTTAAGTTCCACGCTTCTTTTTGAACCTTTTTCACTCTTTTTTCATAGATTTCCAACTTTAATCATTTTACTTCCAAGATTTACCTAGTACCTACATTTGCATAAAAAACAATTACATACCACGTGAAATCTTTCATATGAAGTATAAAAATGGCTTAAACTATAGTGTTTAGTGTGTAAAATTATTATAATAATATGTGCAATTATACACTTATCACACCCCCACACTAAACTTTTGCCTTATCCTCAAGGTAAATTCAATAGAAGTGTATAAATTAGTACCCAAGTTCGTACCTCATTTGGTGAAAGATTATTGTAGTGAGTACCACATTCTCACATTGCATAAGATTCAAGTAAAAGTCTGAAATTTCTCACAAATTAGTAATTTGCAATTTATATAGTTTAGTTGCATACCTTTGCTCTTAATGGAGTTTCAACCGAATCGCATCTTCATATAAGCGTTATATGCATACTCGAATATTTCCTTCTCTTAAGCATAGTATAAAGTATAAATAACATAAAAAGCACACTTTGAATAATTTTCTCTCAAGGCATTTTTAGGTAACCTAGGATGCTAAAAACACTCTTAGTGGTTGCATTATATGCTCCATATCACTCTCCCCTTTTTTCAGTGGTTGCTCCATACCACTCTCTCATTTTTTTCTTTTAAGCATTTGTTTTCGAAGTACTTTGTACTTTACACCCATTTTTCGTGCTATGCTATTTTTCTTTTTTCACTCAATGAATGGTTGCAGTTTCTGCTCTGTACCATTCCTCACCTTTTGCATAACCTATAGTTTCCCAACACCTTAAACACATTCAATACTTATAGGACTTATTCGAGATTTGCATATAAAACTCATAGTAAGAATACTACTAGATATTACTCTACTTAAACTTATCGGAAGCATTAAAATAAAACTATATAACTTATACTAATTCATGTTGCATAGAAATATATATAAAAACTTACTTGGAATGTTGCTTTCGAATGTTACTCACCACTCATCCTTGCCAAATTGATAAATGTTGTGCTAATAACGCTCAATTTCAACATACGCTCAAATTTTGCACTAACATCAAACTTGTAATACCGAACACTCAAAATAATCTTGGACAAATGTTAGTAAATTATAAGAATGGATAATGTATTAATAACAATAATTTTCAAATTCTTCAATTTTTTCATTTTATTTAATTTTTTTGGATTTTTGGGATTTACAATTGCCCTTACCCCCCCACACTAAAGAACACAATGTCCTCATTGTGGAAGGCTTTATTCAATTGAAAAACCAGTCTAAAATACACAACTGAAAAGAAAATTAACTTAGATAAAAGAAAAAGAATTTGAACCAGTTTTATTCATCGGAACTTGAATCTGGAGGGCTCGGTGAGATTTTCAAATTCTGCATTCTGAAATATGTATTCAACTGCCGGTTCAATAAAATGTTGGATTTTGTCAGTTGACGAACATCTTGCTGTATTGTTGCTATGTCTAATCATGCTTGACTGACATCTTTTATGAACTTTCCTCTCCAAGTATCATTTGTACTTCCCGAGGCTTGTCTTGAATTACTACTTTCAAATTGAACTTCTTCAACATCTTCTTCGTCGGGTTGGTTTTCTTGAGTAGTAGATTCTTGCATCGGTCTAAGCTTTCTTACCCTTACTGTATATGATAGAAACGTAAACTTTCCTCCTTCTTCTTTAACCAATCCTTCTCTCTTCATATACACTCCTCCCATAAAACTAAATTTCTCCCTTGGATTATTTTGGTACGGTAATCGATTCTTCGCCCCCAAAATTATCCCACAAATTTTATTTGCACCTCCAACTCTAGCCTTTTTATGTGTAGTCAGACTAGTGATGGATTCCAAAATATACATTGGAAACTTTGGTCGAAACTACAAAACTACACACTCCAATATTTCCAAGTCTTTCATTGACACTTTAGTTGTTTCATGTCGAGAGAAAAGACTTTGAGAAATAAATTTGTGAAGGTAGAGTAGGCTATTACTTCGGATGTTCTTATTGGATGAGTTCTTGACATCGTATCAATCCAATCCCGTTAACTCAGTCCAAACATATGTTAATTTATAATCTTCATCTTTCTCAATCTCATCAAAAATTTCGCCCTAACCAAACCATTTGATTAAATCCATCATTGTGAATTTATATTCTTCTCCTTCATTCCTGAATTTCTTTTTTAAGATATTCCCATCTTCAGCAACAGTAAGTAAGAACTCGAGGTCCCATTCCTCGATAAAAGGAAATCGCATATTCACAAACTTCTCCAATCCAAATAGTAAAAAAATATGCCTCTACTTCCGCATGAATCCCAGCATCAATAGCAAAAGTAGGATCGTAGAAAATCGTACCATGAAAATCGAAGTTCTTGATTCTCAAGTATCTTTCAACTTCTTCGTCACTATAGAATGGAAAGGGAGAACCAACTTCGTTTTGTCAATTCACCACTTTGCTGTTCCTCTTTGATGATGTTGATTTCTTTGGTGCCATTAATGGAATTCAATATTTTGAAACACAGAAAACTTGTTTTTGCAAAGGATTGAGATTATGAAAGAGAGTTTTTGTGGAAACAAACTAGGAAAAGAGTTTATTTATATAGAAAATAGGGTATTAATTGCTTTTCCAACAGATATATATCAAATATAACCATTAAAATATAGTTGTTACAGTAGTAACTGCTATGCAGATCGCACGGGTCACGATCGTGGAGGTTAGTCGCGATTGTGACTCTCTCTTATATAGAAACAGAGAGTTCAGACCAAAATGATCACGAGCGTGATACAGGTCACGGTCATGATATGTCAAAATCCACTAGTTTTTGTTCTTTTCTTTTATTTGAAAAACTTTACTAATAAAAACAAATATATACTACTGTATTATACTATATATTTTAGGAAAATATAAAAGATTTAATTATCGACGGAGTTTTTCAACCTCTCGACTTCATATTCATGGATGAAATCTAACTTAACAACCTCTTGGATGCAAGCATCAATCAAGTCAAGTTTCATGCATATATCTTCATCCATTGGATATTTATCAGCTTTACCCATGTTAAATTCCATAGTATCATCACCTATCCTTAACTTAATTTTTCCTTCCGAAACATCTATTAATGCTTTGACAGTATGCATAAAAGGTATTCCTAAGATTATAGGAAACTTTTCATCATATGCAAAATCTAGCACAATAAAGTCTGTTGGAAAAAGAAATTTATCCACTTTAACTAGCACATCTTCTATCATGCTATAAGGAAATTTAATAGACTGGTCGGCCAATTGCAAGACCATATTTGTCCTTTTAACTTCATCATCAAGCGTCAACTCTTTGAAGATCGATGAAGGCATAATGTTTATTCTAGCCCCAAGATCACATAAACATTTTGGAAAATAAATGTTTCCAAGTTTACACGAAATTGTGAAACTTCCTAGATCTTTAAGTTTAGTGGGCATTGTAGCAGTTATTATTTTGCTACAATCTTCAATTAAAGATACTTTAGATATTCCTTCTAGACTACGTTTATGAGATAAAAGTTCTTTATAAACTTACCGTAGTTAAGAATCTGAGTGATGGCTTCAATGAATGAGAGATTGATTTCCAAACCTTTAAGTTTGTTGATGAATTCGATGAATTACTTTTCTTCATTTTTCCTCTTCGTTCTATTTGGAAATGGTGGTTGAGGGGGATTAACCTTTCCGGATTTAGGTTGTTCATCCTCTCTTGGTTTATCATCAGATTTACTTGGATATTCATCCAGTACTTCGACAACATCATTAGCAAGTATACCCGAAGGATTTGGTTCATCTAGTAATTTCCCACTACGAAGGGCTATAGCATTCACATTTTCCTTAGGATTTCCTTCTGTGTTACTAGGTAGATGGCCTTTTCCTTTAGATGGAATAGCATTTGCTAATTGACCAACTTGTATTTCCAAATTATGAATGGAAGATAATTGATTTTTAAACATTTAATCCATCTTATTCTCTAATAGTTTGTAACATTCTTCTATCTCTGATTGCTTATTACAAACTCCCTCTAGAAACTTATCTATTTTACTTGTTAATTGCCCTATTCTATCAGTACTTTGGTAATTCTTTTGTTGATTATCACCATACTTCCAATTAGAATTCCTATAGTTATTTCCATTGTTGCCATAAGAATTCCCATGACTTTGAACATAACTTAGTTGCTCCCCTACACATGGGTTAAAGTTAGACTCAAAAGTAGTGTGTCCGATTTGACCACAATTTTCACATGTCAAAGGGTTATTCTTACTTATATGCATATTATCTATCTTATTAGATAAAGCAGATATTTGTGCTTGCATAACAGTAATAGAATCTAATTCATTGACCTTTTTAACTGAACTGGAGGATGTAGATGCAGCATGTAAATGAGTAGGATTAATAATACTTACTTGTGCTCTCTCCACTGCACATATACTATTGTTACTTGCCATATCTTCTAAAATATCAAAAGCTTCTTGACTAGTTTTCTTCATAAGAGATCCCGCAGCCATAGCATCAATCACTCCTCTTGTAGCATGATTTATTCCATTGTAGAAGGTTTGCAGAATAACATTCTAAGGTAAACCATGATGAGGACAAACTCACTGAAGTTCCTTATAACGTTCCCAAGCTTCGTATAAGGATTCACTAACTTTCTGGGTAAAGGAAGTGATTTCTTTAATGAGTCTTGCGGTTTTTGCTAAAGGAAAATATTTAGTCAGAAAGGCTTGGGCTAATTGGTTCCAAGTAGTGATTGAATTTGGGGGTAATGAATTCAACCAAACTTTCGCTTTATCACGGATCGTAAATGCGAATAAGTGAAGTTTAACTGCTTCAACAGGAACATTGGGCATTTTGAAAGTATCACAGACTTCTAAAAGGTTTGCAATGTGAGTATTCGGATTTTCATTGGGTAGACCATATTACTGTACATTGTTGCTAATCAGTTGAAGTAATGCTGGTTTTATTTAAAATTGATTTGCTGCATTTAGCGGTCTAGCGATTCCTTGATTGTTATAATTGATGGTCGGAATGACATAATCCATGAGCCGTGATTGAGGTGGATCTGGAACTGGATTTGGATTTTCAACTTGCTCTTGATTGTTAGCTATCCTTCTTACTTGACTCTTATATTTCCGTTTCCTTGTCCTACCAAATCGTTCTATTTCTGATTCGAAAGATGCCAAACTTTCTCCCGAACTATGCAAACTTAGCATGCACACGCTAAAAAGAAAACTCAATAAATAAGCAAGAAAAATATGTTAATAACAAGAAAATATAAATAATGAAATAAAAATAAATCTAAATAACATGTAAAATATAATTTCCCCGTTCATAGCAATTTAATCTCTAGAACGCACTTGCCTTCCCCGGCAACAGCGCCAAAAACTTGTTCGCCACTTTTCTACTGATAAGTTTAATAACTTATTCGCGAGATTTTTGCTTTAAAGTACAGGTTTTGTCAATACCACTTATCAAAATAGAAAAATGATGATAACTGCAAGTATACAGTTGCCATGTAGTTTTAAAAGATATTGAACCCATAGTGAAGGAACCAGCTTTAAAGATCAACAAGAGAAATGGAACAAAATAAAATAAAATAAATGATTTTATTTTTGTTGGGTAGGATGGAATATGACGGTGGGTAAATGTATATAGATCAGAGTAGAAGAAATCAATATAGATTATCCCAACGAACAATAGCAAAGAAAACATGCAAAATCAACAAAGATATTACGTACACTAGACTAATTTAACAAATTCGATTCTAGATATTCAGATTTTCAATTATTCACCGCAGAGCAACACATGAAATGAATTTTCTTAATCTAGTGCAAATAAATTAAGACAATTATATAAACCTGGATAACAATACTACTATGCTTAGTACGGGTTGCTCTCATATAGCCACATTTAGCAAGTTACCATTCCAAAAATGTTGGCTCACTAAACAGCGTTAAAATCACAGATCCAGTGATCATACACAATCTCGTTAACCCCGAAACTACTCTTAAATTTAACTCAAAAGCATATAACTTGGTTAATATAAAAGACTCAACACGAAATACACATTATGACACATAGACATATCATAAACTTTGAAATAGAAAGTATAAGTAGAAAGCAAAGCAAAGTTGTAAGGTATGCAAATGAATGCTAAACTTAATCAAACCGTATCCACCCTTTAATGGGAGTCGTTAATTCCTTCAATTCCAGCTCTGCTTTGAATTCGATCTCGACTTGTACAAAACTTCCGCTAGGATGCTATTTTTTGTGAATATCGAACAAACAAATATTGAAGAACGAAAACTTTTATTGATAAGTGATTTGCAATAGGGTTCGAATCACTTATACATTTTCTCGCTAACTTAGAACGAAACAAACTCTACACAATTTTTCTCTCTATGTATGCATACACGTAAACACCATATATGCCACTTTCACACTCTCTACCACTTATCACGAAAATGGTGAAGTTTGGAGCCCTATTTATAGAGTACGGCGGGTTGCATCCATCCAGACAATGAGTCGTGTCCATTGGTGAAAGATTGCATCACTTTTTTGTGATTGGATGAAAGGCTTTAACCTTATCCACAATGGTTAGGTACCTATTCATGATTGGTTGACTTCTAATAGGTGTCTATTCATTTGATAGTTGATGGTGGTTGGTGGTGGTTGATCGATTTTATCCGGTGATTGAAAGAAGATAAGAGTTGACCAAAAACAATCAAAGTCGCGATTGCGAAGTACATGTCGTGACCGTGAATACTTGGTTGGCAACTTTTTATTCTGAAGAATACTAAGTCGCGACCACGAATGGTTGTCGTGACTGTGAATTGTGTTTTTCTTCAGAATCCTTCTTGTAACTTTACCGATCTTCGATAGCGTGGATCCTAAGCCAAATCCTTAAGTTCCACGTATCTTTTTGCACCTTTTTCACTCTTTTTTCATAGATTTCCAACTTTAATCATTTTACTTCCAAGATTTACCTACTACTTGCATTTGCATTAAAAACAACTACATACCACGTGAAATCTTTTATATGAAGTATAAAAATGACTTAAACTATAGTGTTTAATGTGTAAAATTATTATAATAATAAGTGTAATTATACACTTATCACCCACCTCCTCAATGTGTGGCTGAAATTCACCTGTCTAGACATTTCTACAAATTAAATATACAAAATATCTAGCTAAGTCGGTCAGTGATAAAAATCCCTGGATATTTCCTTGCTAATCTGCTATCACTGGAAGCACTATGCCATAAATGTCCTGTCGCAACAACAAAAAAATGTTGCCTAAAGAGCCAAAAGTGTTGCAAAAGCACTTGTCACAACACATTTCCATGAAAAAAGTCGTTGGTGATGCTTCCCTTGCGAAAAGTCGTTTTCACAACACATTTTTATTTACTCGCAACACTAAGAAATGTGTTGTGACAAGTGCCTTTTTGCAACACTTTTTTAGTACTTGCAACGCCTTTTGTTGTGTTGCAAAAAATACTCATCACCGTCAACATTAACGTCCGTTAGTTTTTTTGGTAACACTTTTATTGTTTTTTCGTAACACTTTCCTTATAACACTTTTAGCATATTTGCAACACCATGTCCAGTTTTCGCAACATTCTTTTAAAAACACTTATTTTGCATTTGAAACACTTTTTGCACCTATTGCAACACATTTGTAAAACACTTAATTGGTGTTATAATTCCAAAAAAATTAAATTCATTATTTTATATAATTCATAATGCATAATATTCAATTGTATACAAATTCAAACGAAAACTAAAAAATACATAATACTATACAAACTAAAAATGACGCTACTAAAAATGTATAGTGTTTTCAAAAGATTCTTAGACCGATCATTACACATCTGAAGTTTAAACCACTCACCATGCACGTGAAGCATTGCTCTCATCATCTTCATAAGCATATTCACAACCTACATTGTAGAAGAACAAAAGAAGAATGTTATCACTTAGTTCCTCTTCAGTAGAGTCAATAAATACTAATAAGTATGAAGCATGGGTAAATGAATTAGATACTCTATTTCGGATCCAACTCAGGTCAATAAGAAATTTTTATCACCATGATTTATTACTACAATGCATCAAATCAAGAGTAAACAAAAAAAATTTATCATGCTTTTCAAGTCTTAGGGCTCCATGCTAGTATAAGTTAGGATCACAGTATTAGGCCAAAAAAGATACTTTAGGTTGAATAATAATGTTCTTAACTTGTTAATGCAATGACACCAATAGGTTCTCTGAGAATATAACTCTTGAATATTTTTATAGAAAGGGAAACAGGCTCATTTTGCTTTGCAACTAAACCTTTAGCGAGGTCCGCATAATATTCAAAGCATCCAACAACATCATCCTAGAAACATGCTGATACAAATAAAGCTACGAAAACAACACCAAACTAAATAACGTAATCATTACAAGCTTACTATGTCCCATGCTGCTTCATCCAATAGTTTTACACAATCTAGTGCTTCTAGTTTTGCAATTTCAGCCTTTCTTTCAGTTATCTGTAAAGATAGTGAAAAGAAACGAAAATAAATTAGGGGAAATTGAGTAACATGGAAAAGTTACTTAATGGTCCTGTAAATGGGCAAAGCGCAGATCTGCTCCAGAGAAACTGCAATCCACTAGGCAATCATCTGAATCATATAGATAATATCCAATCACATGATTTCTCTAAAATATAAGATTAATCGAAAAAAACTCAAAAAAAAGAGAAAGAGCTAAAAATATGATAATGAAAATGACGATACATATTAACATGGTCGATTATATAAAATGTTTGACTCAAAATTTAATAAGTTAATGAGTCTATATAAAATTTCAAATATGTCCTATCCAAAGGATGAAAATAATATGTACAACTAGTTTTATTCAGTTCAAGTGCCCATTTAGTCTAAAGAACAGTTCCAATGTCACAAGGTGATTATGCAAATAAGTTGTAAATTGAACCTGACTGCTGTAATTGGTGGACAACCCTTGATAAATACGTAATTTTTCCAAATTCACAGAGTCAATAAATTTCAGTCACGAATCATCACAGAATCCATATATTTCAGAGTCTCTAGTGAGATTCAATGCCATTGGCCTAACTTATATGACTACTTATGAGTCCAAGCAAGAATCTAATGGCCTAGCTCCACCAATGCATCTCCACCATCAGGAATTTCGGTTATTTTTCAACGACACTAGTTTAAGTATCTTATTTACCAAATTTATATAAAATTATAAAAATAAGAAGAATTGGAAGTATGCATGGTGTCCTATTGGTTACAAAGTTACAAACTATTACACCTATGACAAAATTTAGGTTTGTCTGTTTCAAATCATAAAATATATCCAGAGTATCATATAAAACTAATATAAAGAAACAAGATGATTGTTCTTGGAATTATCGAATGAGTACACATAGAGTCAAATTCTTAAGTTGTTTCTTAAGTTAATAACAAGTGTGACTATAGATATAAGAAAAAAAAATCTTTAAATAGATATTCATTTATCATTTGATATGTGAACACTAAACACTAAATAAAATTCTGCAGGTTTTACCCAATAAAGATAACTTCTAAATCAAACATAAAACTGGGTATCACTAATAATGTATCATTATAATATTTATAGAGAGAGAGAAAAAAAACTGAGATATATATTTAAAGTTCTAATAGTCTATAAATAATTACCTTCTACAAAAGAGGTCGAACACGAAGTGAGTCACGAACTATATGCATTCCTTTGCCATATATATCTAATGAAGCTTCAATTTTATTTTCCCGATTACTATTCTTAAAAGCATGAATGGAATATGCAATTTTTAAGGCAAAAGATAAACTAGTATTTGTATTAAATTTACATTGCAAAAGAAAAGGATAGTATGATCTGAAATTTCTAAAGGTAATAGCAATTTCATTACCATCTTCAGGAAGAAGTGAAGCCAAATATATAGCTAAAAGGTTTCACTGGAAGTTTGAAACTAGATGCATAAGTAATATAAACCCATGCTACCTTCATAGATGACCTATGAATGAATAAATGTGCAGCGCCACTTGAAGTAATAACAAGCAAAAATAAGAGATGGTCAGTTCCAACTTTTTAATTTATGATTGGCTTCTTAAACTTAGCACATTTTACGTATAAATCCACCTCAAACTAAACTTTCTCAAACTTGATGCAATGAAAATTTTTGAATGTAAAAGGTAAAGAAATCGGATTCAGTACGTACCAACAGTGAAATAGCGTGAACATAGAAACAGATTATGGGCAGTTTTACCAAAAAAAAAAGAGAATTGCCTTTAGAAATCATTATAAAAGAATAAGTAACGTAATCGTTAAAGCATGAGGCATATTTTATACTTACCAATCACCTAAACCAAATATATGGTAACTAATAACGGACCAATAGTAATTAAATCAATCATATTTACTAGCAAAAAGTAGATTTTATAGAATTCAATATGTGGTTTTAGCTGAAATAGTTTGTTAAATAATAAGGCAAGAAAATAAGTGAATAAAAGAAAATATAACATAATATATAGAATGAATCCCAATAAAAAGAAAAATGACAACACATAGGAAATACAAGTTTCATACATAGATAATTAAACATCATTACTGGTTTTAATTTGATCAAATATTCTGAATATTGTGCAAGTAATTAGAGAATAGAGAAGAAATTAGCCATTCAACCTTCTTACAGGAGAGTGAAATAAAGTTTCTCCATTTTTTAATGCTTTCAACATCACCATCCCAGATGAAAAAAGCTATGAAAGAAGCAAAACAAATTAAACTCAAATTAGATACAAAGTGAATTAAAAAAGAAATTCCTTGTATCCCCTCCACTTTGTAAATGTAGAAGCATATCCGTGAGAAAGGGTTCTGTAGTATGACTAGTTATTCAATTCAAGAAATGATTTAAAATGTAAAATTTACTTAGTTGCAAAGCCTAGACTCTCTGCCAAAGGTAAAATATCGATCAAGCTAAGGAAGAAGACTCAATATCCCTTGAAAAGATAGTCAAGGAAATAAAATAACTTCAAGGAAAACTGGCATATACAAATGTGTGAAATAAGTGTTGTAGTTATATATATATATATAAACTGTACACTAAATTATCACCAATTTACATGTTTTCAAGTGAAATAATATAGGACAATAGCTAAGGTACGAAAAGAGAGCAGTATTTTATCTTTACCTTAACGAGGTAAATGTAAATGCTCTTGGAACAGAACATTAACTTTGGACTTTTGTGGATCATCTTGAGACAACTCAAAGAATCTCATACTAAATTATTTTAGTAGTATAAATTTATAACAAAACCAAAAGTTATCTCAAAACAACAACCATCTTCAATAATGAATATATGATTAAGAAGAGTTATAGAATATAAAGGATTCATAAATCTGAGAGAAGTTGAGTTTGCAATGGGAAGAAGCTCTTTTAACACTCTAATCAACACTATTTTTGGGTAATGTATGATTGATGTTATATGTGGTTACAATAGAATATTTATCACATTTTAACAGTTGAAACATTCTTAAACTTCTTCCAATTTTTCTCCCACCCAATTTACCCATAAGACCCGCCAACCTCAAACCCACTAATTGAGTCTGACAACCAAGTAAAAAGGTGCACACCAAGTGTTTGTGTTAAGTCCAATTCCACTAAATTTAGCAAATTAGAGTAAGAACTGCAATCAATTAAATCAACAACTCATTCAATGAGTAGATGTTCAATTGTAAGCTAACAAAAAAACAATTTAGATTAGGAACACAAAATTAGACATGCAGAGCAAATAAAAAGATAAAGAAGACGATATCGTACCAGCATCAATAACAACATCCCAATAAGTAGTTCTATCTCTCTGAAATTGATTCAAATCCCATGTCCCTCCAATCCATCTAGGGTCTACGAATTTACTTTCCACCGTCACTTCTTCATCAGCCATAGCGCTATTAGACCCTAAAGTTGCCTCTTTGATCTTTGGAGGCTAAGAAACTGGCATCTCCGGCTTCAGTTCCTCAGTAGAAATTCCAGTGAAATTTCCAATGGAGGCTTCTAGAGGTGAAAGGATAAGGAGGGGTTTAGAGGGTGTAAGAGATTTGAAGGCGAATTGGGGTTTGTGAGGAAGAAATTGTTTAGGGGGAGGAGAGGAGAACAAGGCCATTGAAATGGGCATTCATAAAAGATTTCATGGAGAGGGAAAGAAGCAGAGAGGGAAGGAATCTGAAAAATAGACAAAGGGGATCGATGGTGAATGTTTGCTATTTTTTATATTTATTTTTAATGTAATTTTCCATCTAAAAATAAGCGGCAACGCATCCCACCTCTATATTTTCACTGTTCATCCGTGTTTTTCGTAATAGTAAATGAAAAGTATTGCGAAAAAGTGAATTTTTTTACCCTTTCTTAATTACTGCAACACTCATTTCCCACATTTATATATGTGTTGCAAAAAATCATTTTTTTCCCTAAATAATGCAACACTTTTGTGCAACACCAGCCATTTTGGTTGCAACAGGCCATCTATGGCATAGTGAAGCTTCTGGAATTCCTAATAGAATTCCCTTGTAAAATATCTGCCAACTTTGGACTGGGCCTTTGGCAAACAGGCTTGCGAGACTTGGGCCAATTTGTGCAGGCCTTATGCGAGTTTTGGCATGGGTTGGGTTGCCTATCTCTCTCACACATGCCATGGCATTCCTTTTCGACAAAAATTTAGGCATGAAGGCAGGTCGTAACACCCTCCTCACTAGATCTCATGCCATCCTTGGCATGTCTTTGCCCATGTAATCCTTGATCAAGTCTTTGAATTTCCAAAGGAACTCACTTCCTCCTTAGGTGTCCCTTCTACTATGCACTCTGATGTCGCAGGTATGAAAGTATCATATTTGCTTAATCGATCAACAATACCCATAATGCTTCCAAGTCCGTCAACCTTTGGCACTCTAATGATAAAGTCCATGGAAATACTTTCCTAAGGACGTTCAGTGATAGGAAGAGGTTCTAACAGTCCACCAAGAGCTTTATGCTCGTTTTTATCTTGTTGGCATATTAGGCAAGTGCGTACATATGCCTCTACATCATCCTCCATGCATGACCAGTAGTAGACTTCTTGAATAAGGGTATTCGTACTCCATGTCATTCCCGGATGTCCAGCCTATAAAGAATCGTGGCACTCCTTCATAATTTCCCACCTTAGGTTCCCCCATTTTAGCACATAAATGTGGTGGCCAATAGTATATAAAACTCCATCGACTAGCCAAAACCTTTATTTTCTTGCAATAGCATGTCGTACTTGTCTGACATGTCTCCCAAGCTACCGCGGAGGTTAGATACATGGGATTACAAAGTGACAAGATGAGACTCCATCGAATCAGTTGTAGGAGCTTTTGATTTGTCGCGTTTGCCTTGCTTTTTAGGCTGTTGCTCTTCTGTACGCTCGCGAGATTGCTCCTCATTGTGGGCAGCATTAATATCTACCTCATTTACCATTTCTTATCTTTGTTAACACAAGTACCTATGTATGGAAAATGTTGCTCTGATACCTCCTGTAACGAGGCTAGACTTTTCCTTGCTCAGCATTTAGACACTCTCGTGAAACCTTGCGGTGTTGCGTGTGCTAAGTAAGCCTTTATGTGTAAGAAGAATTCAACGAGCCTTGTGCAAGAAATGGATGTTAAGAGATTACAAGAGAGCTTAAACTTATTTTGTATTACTTTGGAATGGCTTTGTACATATGCTTGCATGTGTTATAAAATGAGAGGGGTTGGCTATAGATATTTATACATAATAAAATTTTTGAAATTGCTTCAATCAATGAAATATTATGTTAACAATCTGAAATAACTTAGTTGATGATATGTACATAATCATTGAAACTTGTGGCATAATTCATCTATAGATTTGGTAACGATAATTTATTCCAAAATTATTCAATATTTTGTTGTAATGGAAATTCTTGTAGTCTATTAAATAAATCATATTTTTTTACTATATGAATGGCCTAGTTTTTAGTTTCCGCTCAAGACCTCCTTAATCTCTAAGACGGCCTTAAAAATAAGATTTTTATATTATATATGCAAAAATCGTTAAAATAAGCATTGTTTATTAAACAACCAAATAAAGTATTAAGTATAGATATATCATGAACTCTTAATATATTTTAATATTATCTTTTATGAATTTTTTTTATTGTTCATTGTGAATGATCAACTTCAAATTCAAGTCAAACTCTAACTGTGAATCTTTGACTTATGACTTAATAAAATGAACAATTCAAATTTTATAGCATAGTTTAAAATTTTAATGAGCGTTACTCAATCCTATACCCTAACCCTAAACCCTTTTTTTAAAGAAACAAGTACAAAAATGGATTTTGTGTCGACCTAATTGGGAACTACTTTAACTTGTATGATTTTAAATTATACAAAATAACATTTGTTGTAAATATTGTAAGGCATAACAATTCAGTTAAATACAGCCATTATAATCTTTCTATTCTAAAATAGTATAAATAATTAATTCTTTTTTTTTAGTTTTGTATGAAGGTTAGTGAATTCAAACCGAGATCGAACGTACCAAAGTTTGGTTAAACTATTTTTTCAAAATGGGATTTGTGAACTTTTTTTTTTCAAAGTGAGGTTTATGGTTTCAAACATTTGTATCATCATTATTATTAAAGAAAAATATTTTTTTTTATATTTTTTTCAACATTAATATTAAGTTACCCTTTAATCAATAATCTTCATCTTATATGATGTTTTTATGGTGACTTTGTTTTCTTATAGATTTCTGCTCCATCCGCTATTAATATTGAATAAATTTCACACAACTAATCTAATCATGGTCTTTGCTCTGTAATTAGGACAACAAAGTTAACATAAAATGCACCATAAATACTGATAGCAAGAGGACTTGCTAATGTATAATATTATAGTTATGTACAGAGTGTGTATTGTATGAGTTTATTATAAATATAAGGCTCCACTCTCTCATGAGTTATGTGAGAAGAGTCATAACCCTAGTTGAGTCCTTTCATGGTATCACGAGCCAAGTAAGGCATCACTACCGATCAACCCTTGCCAGAAATCCCTACAGTCCAATCAGCCTTTGTTCTTTTTTTTTCTCTCCCACAACCTGATCAGCCCCTTGTTCTTGTTTTTTCTTACTCACCCATAGCCCGATCTGCCCCTCTTCCTCCTGTACCTTGGCTTACTTTTCTAATCACAACAATGTATGTTTTTCTTGTTCTTCCAACCACACCAACGTATGATTCCTTTCTTTTCCCACAGCTCGATCAGCCCTCTCCTTCTCTAGCACTTGTTATTCACCCTTTTCCAGCCACACCAACCTCTACCCGATTAGCCCCAATTCTTGTTTTTCCTTTCTTTTTCATTTTTCTTTTCTTCCCAACCATACAAACCTGAGCTGTCGTGGAAACAAAAAATAACATCGATTCCACCCTCACTTCATCTACCAGCTCCAACACCTCCTCCTCCACTATGGAGGCTATCATGCCCTCCGTAGGTTACCAACTCCCAATCAAACTAAATACCACAAGCTTTGTTCTTTGGAAAACTTTGTTAACACCCATGCTAGTGGGTTGTGATCTCCTTCAGTATATTGACAGTTCATCTGCAGCTCCCTCTGCAACGCTGCCAAATAATAGCCCAAACCTGAATTTCTTAACTTGGAAGTAATAGAACCAGCAGGTCCTTATCTTCGTCCTCAACTCTATTGATCCTTCTATTCTCCCTTAGATTGTAGGGGTCCGAATAGCAAGGGAGGCTTAAGTAAAACTAGAGAATACCTGCATCAGGCTCTAAAGTGCAAGTTCGAGAACTAAAGCAACAACTACGCTCTTTGAAGAAAGGTACGGAGTCCATGTTTGAGTATATGCAGCAAGCGAAGAGTATATTGGATAAATTAATATCCTTACAATACTCGGTAAGTGAAGAAGATCTAGTTGATGCTATTGTGGATGGTTTGAATGGGTTGCATAGCCCGTTTTGAGATTTTTATCGATTTCTAGAGGCTCGTATGACCATTGTTTCTTTTGATGATCTATACGGCTTGCTATTATCTAAGGAGAGATAGTTAAAGAGGGGCACTACTACCCTAACGAGTTGAATACAGTCAATGCATGTCACAATGCACAACTACAATCTAAGCCAACGGGGATGAGGCCACGGGAGGTACGTCGATCAATCCTAATGCCGATAACAAGGCTATTTCGGCCAACAAAATCGCTATGGGTAGCAGCACAAACTGAATTACGGCAGCTCCATCCTTGGCCCTAGCCTGAATTAGTCCACTACAAGGCCTTTCACGTCCCCTTAGGTACAATTGAATGGCCAAACTGGTTTCACTAATATTATTTGCTATAATTGTAAGGGTGCAGGCCACTATGCTAGAAAATGTCCATCTCCCAAGATCAACACCTTCGGTAACCCAAACTCCCCTAGCTCCAACTTAACCACTACCATACCCTCTGATCAAAACTGGATAATGGATAGCAGTGCCACTCACCACCTTACCTCAGACTTGAGAAGCTTGAATCTTCATTCTAAGTATACCGGTCGGGAAGAAGTCCAACTAGGTAATGGTTCTTATCTCCTGATTAAACATGTCGGTTCATCTGTTATCCCTAATACTTCCTTAATTTTGCATCAATTACTACATGTTCCGAATTCTAAATCTAATCTTATTTCTGTAAGTGCGCTAACCAACTCTAATTCTATTTCGATTGAGTTTTTTGTTGTGAAGGATCTCAATATGAGAAAGGTGATACTTCGAGGCCTGAATAAATATTGACTATAAACTCTTCTGTTGATGAGAGAGTCCCCAGTGCAATCAGATCTCACTTTGCTATAGAAGTGGCATAAGTGTCTTGTTCATCTTAGCTAACCCTTAGTTAGTAGAGTCTTAAGTCAAAACAAAATACATTGTGTTTCTCTACCTACTAATAAAAAAATTATGCAGTCATTGTGTGATTAGTAAAATTCACCGTTTACCTTTTAATTTATCAAGAACTCGTGTCTCACGTCCTTTAGATTTGATTTGTTAGGATGTTTGGGGCCCTATACAATCTTATGATGGATTATACTATTATGTCATTTTCTATAATAATTTTTCTAAGTATAGTTGGATTTATTTTCTCTCATAAATCTGATGTTCTTTCCATGTTCATTAAGTTTTGTTCGCTTGTTAAGAATTTCTTAAATAGAAAATCAAGGTTTTTCAAATTGATGGGGGTGGTGAATTTTTAGGAATGAAAAATTATTTATCCTCCAATGGTATCAAACATCGTATGTCATGCCCGTATACTCCTAAACAAAATGGGAACACCGAAAGAAAACATAGACATATTTTCGAAACAAGTCTAGCCTTACTTCATCAAGCAAAAATACCCATGCAATTTTGGATCTATGCATTTGATACTTTGATTTTTCTTATAAATCATATGCCATCTTCTGCCATTAATAATGATGTTCCTTTTACTTGTTTGTTTTGTGACAATACCCATTCCACATTGCTTAAAGTCTTCGGTTATCTTTGCTTTCCATGGTTACATCCTTTTACTTTGCACAAGTTAGATTTTTGCTCATATCATTGTTTCTTTCTTGGTTATAGTTAAATCTATAAGGTTTAACATTGTTATGATCCATCATCAAATAGAATCTTCATCTCACGCCATGTCATTTTTTATGAGAAGGTTTCCCGTATTCTGAGATTGTGACGTCCGCTATCCATATTCCACAGGCTGTCCTGAACTCTTTACCCTCCATCATACTATCGTCTAAGCCCTACTCACCTCCAATGCCAACCTGCTAGCGCACTACACCACCACATACACCGCTACCTTGTTAGATATTATGTATGCCCTAAAGTCAATCAAGGTTATATATCTTCATTAGTTATAATGTACAAACAGTTTCTTATTATTATTAATAATAATTAAGGTATCTTTGTTACTTATCAGTGCTTTCTATTTATTATTATATCTCTCTGGTATCATATATGTTTAATATGTATATGCACATTGATGAGACAAAGTCCGTGATTATTTCATAGAGTAAAAGTGCATGGACATAGTGGGAGCTATGTGGTGTGAGAACTGCACATACGTGTTACTATGAATAGTTCTAAATGTCCCTTGTCATAGTTTCATTGAGACTAGACATCAATGGAATAGACAAACTAGCATGTGTAGGCTTACTCCTTGGATTAGATCTAAGCAGCCGATCTCACAAGTTGTAGGTGGTACCTTGAGTTAACACACGAATGTATTCAAGTAATACATTGGAGACTGCTATAAAATAGACACTACGAAATAACAATATCCATGTGTTGGTGTTATGTCTTATTGCAGTAGCAGTACAAGTTCTCAGACCATGTGATAATCGTAGCTATCCTAGAATTAGACTTGTTCACAAAGAACACCACTCAGCAATTTTGTATCTTAACTAACTAGAAACCCGTTCCATCAATCGTATACTCTTATCAGAGGTTTATGAGTGTGTCTCTTCAACAAGGGGCCCTAAGGTACATCTCCATTATATTACTGTATCAGGAGCGATGGATCCAATCTTGACTACACAGCTTACCAACATGAGGATACTCGTACTGCTACTGTAATTAGACATGACAACAACACATGGATATAGTTATTTCCTAGTGTCTTTCTTATGGCAGTCTCCAATGTATTACCCGAATACATTCATGTGTTAACTCAAGGTACCACCTTCAGCTCTTGAGATCGGTCGCTTGGAACTAATCCAAGAAGTAAGCCTACACATGCTAGTTTATCCGCTCCATTGATGTCTACTCTTAATGGAACTACGACTAGGGATATTTAGACTATTCAAAATAACATGTATGTGTAGTTCTCACTCCACATAGCTCCCAATATGTCCTTACATTTTTACGCTATGAATTAGTCACAGACTTTGTTTTATCAATCCGCATATACATATCCAAATATATATGATACCAGTGAGATATAATTAAAAAGAAGCACTGATAAGTAACAAAATGCCTTTGCTCATTATTAATAATTCCAAACTATTTGTAAATTATAGCTAATAAAGACATATCACCCTAATTGCTTATAGGGCATACATTATGTCTAACAATCTCTCACTTGCACTAGAGCTAATTGGTTATGTGCTTTATACCATACTCGTTAAAATGCTTGTCATTCTTAACCTGAGTCAATGGTTTTGTTATCCCATCCTCTAGATTTTGATCCGTTGGGACTTATTCTAAACCTATATATTTTCTGGCTACTATCTCTTGAATGAAATGGTATTTACTAAGTATATGTCTATTTTTTTGGTGAGACTGTGGTTTCTTTAATTGAGAAATAGCCCCATTATTATCGCAATAAACCGCTATTGGATTTACAATGTTGGGCACCACACAAAGATCACCAATAAATCTCTTAAGCCAAACAATTTCATTATTCGCTTCTGAAGTAGCTATTCACTTAGATTTTGTGGTTGAATCGACAGTCATATCTGGTTTGAAACTCTTCCAAACAACTGCCCTTTCATTAAACATGAACACATAACCTGACTGGGACTTATAATAATCCTTCTTAGACTAAAAACTTGCATCGGTGTATCCCTTTAAAGTGAGATCACCTTCTCCATATACTAAAAACATATCCTTAGTCTTGCGTAAGTACTTGAGGATAGTTTTAATGACCGTCCATTGCTTCTCACCTGGGTCAGATTTAAATCTACTCATGATACTTAATGCATGTGAGATGTCAGGCTAAGTGCATACCATAGCATACATGATGGACCTTACCGCTGAGGTATAGGGTATTCCATTCATGTGTAGTCTCTCTTCTTGTGTTCTCGGACACTCAGATTTAGAAAGGTTAATCCTATGAGACATTGGGAGATAACCATTTCTTGACTACTCAAGGTTAAATTTAGCCAAAACCTTGTCTATGTATGTAATTTGTGAAAGACTTAGCAGCCTTTTAGATCTATTTTGGTAAATTTTAATACCAAGTATAAAAGCTGCTTCTCTAAGGTCTTTCATGGAGAACTACTTTGACAACCACGTCTTAATATGTCATCGATATATAATACAAGGAAAATGAGCACACTCCCACTAGCCTTTTTATATACATAGGGCTCATTAGCTTTCGATACAAAACCGATTTCTCAAATTGTCTCATCGAACTCAATATTCCAACTCCTCGATGCTCGCTTAAGTCCATATATGGACTTCTACAACTTGCATACCTTAGAGCCATCCTTAGATGTGAAACCCTTGGGTTGTGTCATAAACACATCCCTGTCTAGATTCCCATTAAGAAATGCTATTTTCACATCCATCTGCCAAATCTCATAATCACAATGAGCGGCGATGGTAAGGAGTATCCTTATAGACTTCATCATAGCCTTCGGTGAAAAGGTTTCATCATAGTCATTGCCTTCTTTTTTACTATACCCTTTTGCAACCAACCTTGCTTTATAGGTAACTATGTTACTGTCCATGTCGGTTTTCTTCTTGAAAACCCTCTTGCATCCTATGGGCTCAATCCCTTTTGGAGCATCAACTAACTTCCAGACTTGATTTTCGTACATGGAATCCATCTTTGATCTCATGGCTGAAAGCCATTTATTAGATTTTGAGCCTTCCATTTCCTCCTTGTAAGTCTTGGTCTCATCATCTTCCATAAGGAAGAGATGTTTATCATTAGTGATGACAAAACCCGTATCGCTCAGGAGCGATTAGAGCCTGACTTGACCTATGCTATATTAGTGTTATAATAGGTTATTCCATGCTTACACTATCTTTGGTAACAGGTGTAGGTATAATTAGTGGACTATCTATTTGATCTACTTGAGTACCTAACTCAAGAATTCTCCCACTAGCTTTCGCAAGTATATGCTCATTCTTGAGGAATTGAGCATTTCTAGAAATAAGGACTTTCTGTTCCTTGGGATCATAGAAGGTATATTCTATAGTCTCCTTAGGGTAACCTACAAATACACATATCTGAACTTGTTCTTTTAACATATACAGGATATCCCCAAACTCTCAAGTGAGAAAGAGTTGGTTTCTTACCATACCATAACTCGTATGGAGTTTGATCAACTAATTTAGAGAGCACTCTGTTTAGTATATAAACTATGCTCTCAAGTGCATAAACCCAAAAGGATTTACTGAGTTCTGTTTGGCGCATCATGGACAGAACCATATCGAGTCAGGTTTGATTTCTCCTTTCTGACACTCCATTGTATTGGGGTGTGTAAGGAGGTGTCCATTGGGATAAAATACCATTATCCCTTAGATAGTACTGAAACTCTTGGCTTAAGTATTCATCACCTCGATTAGATTGAAGGGTCTTGATACTTTTCCTAAGATGTTTCTCTACATTAGTTTTGAATTCTTTAAAAGCATCAAAACTTTCTAACTTGTGCCTCATAAGATACAAATAACCATATCGCGAGTAATCATCAATAAAGGTTATGAAGTAGACGAAACCCTCATGTGTCTTAACACTCATTGGACCACATACATCAGAATGTAACAAGGTACTAGTGGCATGCTGACCCTTTCCTTTGAAAGGTTTCTTAGTCATCTTCCCTTTTAAACAAGGTTTGCACACACCATAGGAAGCCTATTCCATTGGGCCTAAGTCTCCATATTTGTGTAACTTAGTTAAGTGAGTCTCATTTATGTGGCTTAGATGATAATGCCATATGTATGCGTATTTCTCATTATCTAATCTCGATTTGAGCCACAACTTTCATTATCCGATGAGCTTGTTTCATGAGAAATATTTTCCTTCTTCAACTCTAACTTCCTCATGAGCTTTCTCTTAACTTTTAAACCTTTTAGTTTCTTGAACTTAAGGTCCTCAACATTGGCTTGCTCTTTGAGTTTATTTGAAAACTCAATTTTATAAATCTCATTTTAACATATTACAATCAATTATGCATAGCATAAGGTAAGCTCTGATACCATTGTTGGTTAACCAAGATATTAATTGAACATGCATAGGTTACAAGGTGGAAATTCAAAAACTTAAAATTAACTTGAGGATCTCCTAAGCATGCCATGATTGATATAATCTAGGTTAAAATGTTCCATAGATGCATTTAGGTTTATAAAACATATAAAAGAAACATAGCATCTAAAGATTAAAGCATTACTAGTTAATGCGTGCTTGATCTCTCTTTTGGTAGCGGTGTTCCCTTTGAGTAATTCCGACAGCACAAGCTTCCAAACTAGGAGAGCCTCTATGATTGATCCACACGAATCTTCACCGACCAAAACCTCGAAGAGGTAGAACCCATCGATTGATAGTAGCTACTAGACTACTCGAAAAATCAACTTGAACTCATCAATTTGTTTGGAAAAACTCGTGAAGGATCTAGCACAGAGAGAAAAATAGCTTTTAAGCTTTTTTGGTGTATCAATAATGAGAGGCTATAAGCCTGTTTATAGGGAAAAATGGGGGAGTGTTAGACTCCCCTTCTAACTTTATAAATCCTATCCCATGCAAGCGGGTCAGCCACACGGGTGGGGCAACCCACAAGTGAACCCGCGTGTTGCTTGAGGGAAGCCCTCATGGGCTTTCAAGTTACCGCAAGCCCATACTTCCCGCGCGCTGTGAGATTGCGATTGCAAGCCCGTTACGCTGTCCTTGGTAGCCCACTAGTGTGCGGGCTTGCTCATGTGCTAGTACCCCGTGAGCATTTTAGCTCACGGGGTAGCCACGTGGGCCCCACCTCAAACATCCCATGTTCTTTTTAGGGCCCCCTCACAACGGGAAAATTCCCCTGCTTTCTCTGACTATTTTTCCCTAACTTTTCATTATTTCTTTTAATTATTTATTTGGTTTATCCAATTAATAATTCTTCTCACTGATTTCACAACTTGCATTTTTTGTACAGACCTAGTCCATAGGTTTTTTACATGGTCCGATAAAGACCCAAAGTGTGTGACCTCATAGGATCCCAAAGTATAGAGCTGCTAAAGGTTAACCTAAACCTGGCTTCCCGTCCGGGAACCTTTAGGCTCAATGTTCCAGACCGTTATGGAACCTGATAGCTCTAGAAGATTAAATGGGCTTTCTAGCAAAGGCGTATGATCCCATGATAGTTGGAACGTCACGTACCTGTGACATGATTCGGTTCTGTAGTAGTAACTAATACAATACACTCCTTCTATCAGGTTAAGTACCATCTAGTTTATTGATCTCGGATTAAGTGTCACCTCAAGTAATAGCCGTAGCTATCTTGGAATTAGACTTGTTCACGAAGAACACCACTTAGCCATTAGGTATTTCAATTGACTAGAAACGCGTTCTATCAATCTTATACTCTAATAAGAGGTTTATGAGTGTGTCACTTCAATAAGGGGCCCTAAGGTACATCTCCCATTATATTACTATATCAGGAGTGATGGATCCCATCTTGACTACACAGCTTACCAACATGTGATTATCGCTATACCCGTAATCACCCATGTCATCCTGATCGCCAAGGTAGGAATAAGTATGACCCAAAGTATAGCAACTCTTACATAAGGTAACCGGTATCTCAGGTCTGAGGATATTTATACTACTACTGGAATAAGACATGACTCCCACACATGGATATAGTAATTTCTGAATGTCTGTCTTATAGCGGTCTCTAATGTATTACCGGAATATATTTATGTGTTAACTCAAGGTATCACCTTTAGCTCTTGAGATTGGTAGATTGGATCTAATCCAAGGAGGAAGCCTACACATGCTAGTCTATCCATTCCATTGATGTCCAGTCTCAATGAAACTATGACTAGGGATATTTAGATTATTCATATTAACACGTATGTGCAATTCTCACACCACATAGCTCCTACTATGTCCATTCACTTTTACACTATGAAATAATCATGAACTTTGTGTCATCAATGCGCATATACATATTAAACATATATGATACCATCAAGATACAATGATTGATAAGTGTATAATTACACTTATTATCATATTAATTTTACACATTAAACACTATAGTTTAAGTCATTTTTATACTTCATATAAAAGATTTCACGTGGTATGTAGTTATTTTTTTATGCAAATGCAGATATTAGGTAAATCTTAGGAGAAAAACGATCAAAAGTGGAATTTTATAAAAAAAAAGAGTGAAAAATGTACAAAAAGATGCGTGGAACATAAAGATTTGGCTTAGGATCGAAGCTGTCAAAGATTGGTCAAGTTACAAGGAGAATTCTGAAGAAAAATGCAATTCACAGTTGCGACAACCATTTGCGGTCATGACCTGTTCTTCTTCAGAATAGAATTCTGCCAATCAAAGATTCACTGTCTTGACTTGTATATCACGGTCACAACTTGGACGATTTTCTAGTTTTATCTTCTTAACTACCAATCGCCAGATAAGCATGATCAACCACCATCAACTGTCATCAACTACCAATGAAAAGACACTTATCAAAAGTCAACCAATCATGAAATGGTGCCTATTCATTGTGGATTAGATTGAAGCTTCTCAACCAATCACAATGAAGTGACACAATCATTCACCAATGGACGCGACTCTTCTTTTGGATAGACACAACCCTTCTAACTCTATAAATAGGGCTTCCAAACTTCACAAATTTCATGGAAACAAGACCAGGGTTACATATAGTGTGTGTATAGATAGAGAATTTGGTACGTTCATAAGTGTTAGCGAGAAAATGTTTAAGTGAATCGAATCCTTGTTTCGATCACTAGATTTCTCTATATTCTCGAGTGATTGTTGTATAAGTGTACTTGCAAATCACTTATCAATAAAATTTTTCATTCTTCAATATTCGTTTGTTCGATATTTGCAAAGAATAGCATCCTAGCGGAGGTTCTGCACGGGCCGAGACCGAATTCAAAGTAGACGCAAGAATTGCGGGAATTGATGACTCCCATTAAAGAGTGGATA
>CATIWQ010154214.1:0-10875 GCA_949673415.1 Euphorbia schlechtendalii
TCGTGACTTGTTCTTCTTCATAATAGAATTCTGCCAATCAAAGATTCAAGATCGTGATATGTATATTACGATCGTGACTTGGACGATTTTCTGGTTTTATCTTCTTAACTAAAAAACCACTAGATAAGCATGATCAACTGCCATCAACTACCAATGAAAAGACACTTATCAGAAGTCAACCAATTATGAAAAGGTGCTTATCCATTGTGGATTAAATCAAAGCTTCTCAAGCAATCACAATGAAGAGATGCAATCTTTCACCAATGGACACAACCCTTGGTTTGGATAGACGCAACCCTTCGAACTCTATAAATAGGGCTCCAAACTTCACAAATTTCATGCATCACAGTGTGGGCAACCAGGGAGGGAAAATATTAGAGTGCATGAGAGAAATAAAGTGTGTGTGTATAGATAGAGAGTTCACTACGTTCATAAGTGTTAGCGAGAAAATGTTTAAGTGATTCGAATCCTTGTTTAGATCACTAGATTTCTCTATATTCTCGAGCGATTTTTGTATAAGTGTACTTGCAAATCACTTATCAATAAAAGTTTTCATTCTTCAATATTCATTTGTTCGATATTCGCAAAGAATAGCATCCTAGCGGAGGTTCTGTACAGGCCGAGATCTTATTCAAAGCAGATGCAAGAATTGCGAGAAATGACGACTCCCATTAAAGAGTGGATACGGTTTGATCAACTTTAGCTTTCACTAGCATACCTTACAACTTTGCTTTGCTTTCTACTTATACTTTCTATTTTGAAGTTTATGATATGTCTATGTGTCATAATGCGTATTTCATGTTAAGTCTTTTATGTTAATCAAGTTATATGTGTTGGAGTTAATTTTAAGAGTATTTTTGGGGTTAATGATATCGCGTACAATCACTGGATCTGTAATATAACGCTGTTTAGTGAGCCAAAATTTTTGGAATGGTAACTTGCTAAATATGGCTATGTGAGAGCGACCCGTACTAAACATAGTATTGATGTTGTCCAAGTTTATATAATTGTCTTAATTCATTTGCGCTAGGTTTAGAAAAGTCATTTCATGTGTTGCTCTGCGGTGAATAATTGAACATCTGGGTATTTAGAACCGAGTCTGTTAGATTAGTTTAGTGAATCGTAACATCTTTGTTGAACTTGCATGCTTTCTCTACTATCCTTATTTTGTAGGAAAATCTATTTATTTAGGTTCTCTAATCTTTCATACCTATATTTACTCATTTTTTCATTCTAATCCTTCTTTCCTAACCTTTACTTTATTATATTTTATTTTCTTTATTTTATCTTCCTTTTTCGATTTCTAGAACTAATCCTTCCCTATGGGATCGATATCTTTTAAAACTACATCGCAACTATATACTTGCATTTATCATTATTTTTCTATTTAAGAAGAGGTACTGACAACACCTATATTTTTCGTGAACAAGTTTTTGGCACCATAGATATATAGCCGAATCTTGCGAACAAACTATTAAACTTATCAGTAGAAAAGTAGTGAACAAGTTTTTGGCCCCGTTGCCGGGGAAGGCAAGTGCGTTTTAGGTAGAAATTTAAGGGGAAGATAATTGTGTTTTAGAGATTTAATTTTGGAAAATTATATTTTGTATGTTATTTAGATTTATTTTTTTATATTATTATTTATATTATCTTATTATTATTAACATATTTTTCTTGCTTATTCATTGATTTTCTTTCTAGCGTGTGCATGCCAAGTACGCGTAGTTTGGGAGAAAGTTTGGCGTCTTTCGAATCAGAAATAGAACGATTTGGTAGGACAAGAAGACGAGAATATAAGAGACAAGAAAGAAGTATGGATAACAACTAAGACCATCTTGAAAACCCAGATCCAAATCCAAACCAGGATCAACCTTAACCAATGCTTATGGATTATGTTATTTTGACCATCGATGGTAACAATCAAGGAATTGCTAGACCACCGATTGATGCGAATCATTTTGAAATAAAACCAACATTACTTCAAATGATTAGCAACAATGTGCAATATTATGGTTTACCCAATGAAAATCCGAATTCTCACATTGCAAACTTTTTAGAAGTCTGTGATACTTTCAAAATGCCCAATATTCCTGAAGAAGTAGTTAAGCTTTGATTATTCCCATTTACACTCCATGATAAAGAGAAAGTTTGGTTGAATTCATTATCCCCAAATTTAATCATTACCTGGAACCAATTAGCCCAAGCCTTTCTGACTACTTTAGCAAAAACCGCAAGACTCATTAAAGAAATCACTTCTTTTACCCAGAAAGATAGTGAATCCTTATACGAAGCCTAGGAACATTATAAGGAACTTCAGCGAGTTTATCCTCATCATGGTTTACCTCAGAATGGTGTTCTGCAAACTTTCTACAATGGAATAAATCATGCAACGAGAGGAGCAATTGATACTATGGTTGCGGGATCTCTTATGAAGAAAACTAGTCAAGAAGCTTTTGAACTTTTGGAAGCTGTGGAAAGCAATAATAGTATGTGGCCAGTGGAAAGAGCACAAGTAAGTATTACTAATCCCACTCATTCACATGCTGCATCTACATCTTCTAGTTTAGTTAAAAAGGTCCATGAATTAGATTCTATTTTTGTTATGCAAGCACAAATATCTGCTTTATCTAACAAGATAGATAATATGCATGTAAGTAAAAATAACCCTTTGACATGTGAAAATTATGGTCAAATTGGTCATACAGCTTTTGAGTGTAACTTTAACCCATGTGTAGGGGAGCAATTAAGTTATGTTCAAAGTCAAGGGAATTCTTATAACAATAATGGAAATAGCTATAGAAATTCTAATAGGAAGTATGGTGATAACCAACAAAAGAATTACCAGAGCACTAATAGAATAGGGCAGTTAACAAGTAAGATAGACAAGTTTCTAGAGGGAGTTTGTAATAAGCAATTAGAGTCTAAAGAATGTTACAAAAAGTTAGAGAATAAGATGGATCAAATGTTTAAAAATCAATCATCTTCAATTCATAATTTGGAGATACAAGTTGGTTAATTAGCGAGTGCTATTCCATCTAGAGGAAAAGGTTATTTACCTAGTAACACAGAGGGAAATCCTAAGGAAAATGTGCATGCTATAGCCCTTCGTAGTGGTAAATTACTAGATGAACCACATCCTTCGGGTATGCTTGCTAATGATGTTGTTGAAGTGTCGGATAAATATCCGAGTAAATCTGATAACAGTGCAGGAGTGGATGAACAACCTAAATTCGGAAAGGTTATTCCCCCTCAACCACAATTTCCGAATAGGATGAAGAAAAAGAACGAAGATAAGCAATTCATCTAATTCATCAACAAACTCAAAGGTCTGGAAATAAATCTTTCATTTATTGAAGCCATAACTCAGATTCCTAAGATTGGTAAGTTTATCAAAGAACTTTTATCTCGAAAGCGTATTTTAGAAGGAATATCAAAAGTATCTTTAACTGAAGATTGTAGTAAAATAATAACTGCTACAATGCCCACTAAACTAAAAGATCCAAGAAGTTTCATAATTCCGTGTAAACTTGGAAACATTTCTTTTCCAAAAATGTTTATGTGATCTTAGGGCTAGTATAAATCTTATGCCTTCATCAATCTTTAAGGAATTAAAGCTTGATGATGAAGTTAAAAGGACAAATATGGTCTTGTAATTGGCAGACCAGTCTATTAAACGTCCTTATGGTATAATAGAAGATATCCTAGTTAAAGTGGATAAATTTGTTTTCCCAACTGACTTTGTTGTGCTAGATTTTGCATATGATGAAAAGTGTCATATAATCTTAGGAAGACCACACTAGCAAAGCATTGATCGATGCTTCGGAAGGTAAAATTAAGTTAAGGATAGGAGATGATACTATTGAATTTAACATGGGTAAAGCTGATAAATATCCTATGGATGAGGATATTTGCATGAAACTTGACTTGATTGACGCTTGCATCCAAGAAGTTGTTAAACTAGATTTCATTCATGAATATGAAGTCAAGGGGTTGAAAAACTCCATCGATCCTTAAATCTCTTATATTTGCCAAAAAAAATATATAGTATATTATAGTAGTATATGTTTATTTTCAAATATATTTTAATTAGTTTAGTTTTTCAAATAAAAGAAAGAATAGAAATTTTAGATTTTGGCATTTCACGACCGTGACATATATCGTGCTCGTGTCTAGGTTTATATAATTGTCTTAATTCGTTTGTGCTAGGTTTAGAAAAGTCATTTCATGTGTTGCTCTACGGCGAATAATTGAAAATCTTAGTATTTAGAACCAAGTCTGTTAGATTAGTTTAGTGAATCATAACATCTTTGTTGAACTTGCATGCTTTCTCCGATATCCTTATTTCGTAGGGAAAATCTATATATTTAGGTTCTCTAATCTTTCATACCTATATTTACTCATTTTTTCATTCTAATCCTTCTTTCCTAACCTTTACTTTATTATATTTTATTTTCTTTATTTTATCTTCCTTTTTTTATTTCTAGAACTAGTCCTTCCCTGTGGGATCGATATCTTTTAAAACTACATCGCAACTGTATACTTGCAGTTATCATCATTTTTATATTTGATAAGAGGTATTAACAACACCTATATTTTTCGTGAACAAGTTTTTGGCACCATTGATATATAGCCAAATCTTGCGAACAAACTATTAAACTTATCAATAGAAAAGTGGCGAACAACGTTGCAAATGGTGCGGTGATGATGGCTTTTAGTGAGGATATCCCAACATTTTGTATTGATAACTTTTGGCTGTGAGGACCAAATAAACATTCTTTTTTTTTTCAACACCAATTCCTTTTTGGGACCTAAAAAGCATCATAAAAGAACTTTTTTTTCATTGATAGGTTAAAAGCACACAGTTTTACAATAGGTCAACATCGCATTAATAACTCAGTTTAAGTTGAGAATAAATGACTAAAGTTACTTAGCTTGTACTAAGTTATATCGCATAAACAATGTAGCAAAAGTTACTCAGCTTGACAACCTTTGCTACTCTAAGCCATAAGTTAACTAAGCCTATGTCAACCTGAGTTGTTTTCCTCAAAAGAACCACAAGCTGACTTACTTAATTAAAAGTATACTTAGTACCTAATCAATTTCACTATCCTAAGTAATTTGCTATCTCTAAAACTAATGTATTATGAGGTACTATTAACATGAGTTCAACATATATACATGATATGGTTAAAGAGATGACATGACATAGCCTAAACTAAACATGGTATAGTCATATTATATACATGGTATAATGGTATTTTGTACCAGCTCGCGCATTCAATGATGACGGCTTTTCTGGATTTAATCCTTGAATATCACAAGTTTCAATTATCCAGGAATCTTCAAATGTGAGCTCTCCTCATCACTAAATAATATTTCGGGCCCTAAATAAATATCCGGGACCATAAAAAAATATATTTAAAAGCCTTAAGTGAAAACTTAAAAGATTAAATAAATATTTTGAGGATTTAAATAAATGTTTAAGGGTCCATAATAAATTAATTAAAAACAAAAAATTATAAATAAAATTAATTTTGAAAAATATTTTTTCTGAAAAAAATGAAGCCCAGGGGCAGAAGCTGGTCCATCGGGTGGACTCACTCCCTATAAATAGGGGGGGGGGGTTTCCATATACGGAACGAAAAGTTTTTAGCGAAGGATGAAATTTTTCTGAAAACGATGCAAATATTTCTTTCATCTTCTTTTAAAAAATCCTTAGATATTCTCGGACCTAAAATCAATTTAGGTTCCAATTATGATTTTTTAGAACGAAAAGTTTTCCACAAACTCCAAATCAAAACGAACTATGAGCACTCCCGGAGACCTAGCGGATTCATCGAAGTGGATTCTCGTTGAAAGGGTAAGCCTCCGAATTCCTAGAGCTATTTTTTCCTGTGCTTTCTGTATTTTCTTTTCTTCTAAATTCTGGCCTAGGATTTAATTTATCTTATTTTAGTATTAGTTTATTTCCTTATTTATCCCTTTAATTAATAATTTATTTATTTACTTGTCGAAGTTCCTCAATATACATGTTAGAATACTCCCACGAAGAGAATCAAAATTATTCCCGAATAACAGACTTCACATTTTTACCATACGATCATTTTTATTAAATAAAAATGAGTAACATATCTGTCTATAAAAATGAACCATTTTTTTTATAAAACAAGAACTTTAAACCTCTCAATATTTTAATTAGGCCACGCAGGTCTCTTCAATATCAAACCGAACATGCTTGCAAATATTTATGTTGTGCAATATCAATATTGATAACCTTTGTGGATGCATGTAGATTAGGTTAGATGTATGCCTAGGATTTTATTTTTCCTTTGAGTATTACAAATTTTAAAAGATGTAATTATAGATTAGGCGGGCGGTTGCATCCCCCGAGGGTTTGTAATTTATTATTTTATTTTCCTAGCATTTATTTACTACTTTATGTATGTATTTATCGCTTTCTGCATGCGCATTAAATCATATTATAAAATCGAAAATGACTTAAGTTTGAATACGCATAATTAAGAAATGCGGTTTTCTGTAGATGTAATTTAATGTGATTCAATAAGAAGTAAGCAACTTATCCCAAACCTGAATCTCTGTGTCCTAGTGGGTCGTCCCCTGGACGTTAAGCCTTATAGAACTTTAATTCTTTAAAGAGCTTATCTAGGTGGCGACTCTAAACTACGAGACAACAATTTCGGGTTTTGACGATCTAAATTGATTTCATTTTTCTCTTTTCAACCTTTTTGGTACCTGACCTAATATTTTATTTTCACAAAAACACCCCGGTGGACCGCTCCTATCACCTAGTGCACTCTCAGCCTATCGCATCCGTGTCGTCCACTCAAGTGGCGACTCTGCTTGGGAATATTTTCTTAAAATTTTTTTTAAAAAAGGTTTTATATATTAGATAAGTGCCTAAAATTGTTGATCACATTATTTCATATTTTCTTAATTATGACATATTCATAATATCGCATTGCACTAGAGGGGATTAACTCGTAAGTGTAGGGTGCCTTATTCCCGCGAAGTTTTCTCTTTACAAATTTCTTCCCTGAGAAAAGAGAGAACATGGAGTGAGTTGAGCACTTGTTACCATACCTCATGTACCACCCCCATTCGAACCTATTTGAAAAGAGGATTGGAGTGTATCTTAGTGCAACAAGAACTATTTACATCAGCAACCCAAAATCAAACCTCATATAGATAAGTCATAGGAATTTTACCTAGGGTGTTACCCAAAAATGCAATTGCATTATATTTTTCTTGTAAGTACACTCCTTAGTACCCTTGTGGTGCTAAGCTAAACCAAATTTATGATAAAGACTAACCAAAAACCCTACGAGCAGGAGTTGTATGGTTGGAAGATTAAATGTTGCATGCTATGTGCTATGTGTTTACTATTTTTGATTCATCATGCTTCATACAAATGTGCCATGCTAACCATGAATTTTAGTGTAGATACTTGAACGCACACACTCATGATATTAAAATGATGTAAAAAGAAAAAATGAACATAGCATGCTCTCATCATCATGGTACCAAATCGGTGTCACATATACTTAGGATTAATCAACACTCGAGATCATGTCACCCTAAGATAACATAAACCAATTAGAATCATGAAACATTATTTACCTCTTTTAGCGTGATATCCACTTAACATCCACCTCTTAGCCCATATGGGGTGAACATACCCTTTCTTTTTGTGTGATGTACACTCAACATCCAACCCTTAGCCCGTATAGGGCAGATATACCTACATACCCAAATTTATGAGCGATTTCCACTAGCCATCCAACTCTTAACCCATGCGGGGCAGTTACATATAACACATATTCCATATGCGATGTCCACTTGACATCCAACGTATAGCCTAAACGGGGTAAATACTTACCTAAAATATATTTTTTCACATAGCGTGATGTCCACATAAACATCCGAACCTAAGCCCACATGGGATAAACTTATTTCGAAAACCTTAACTTACCAAATCTTCAAGGTGTATACTTGACACCTGAACCATTCACCCACACAGGGTAATTATTCATGCATCACCGCATACCTTTTTAATAATGTTGGTCCTAAATGGCTTAATATAAATAGTCGAGGGGGGTGAATCTGTTTCTTAGTTCTTTTTAAGATTTATAAAATTCTTTTACCAAGTTTGGTTTTTAAATGCGTGTTGAGTGAAAACTACGATGTGTTGAGTCTAAAAACTATAAATTGCTCAACTTCGCTGGCATAGTTCATCTTCAATCGCTACTGAGTACTTTACTTAGCTCGGATTGGTTTTTCAAGCAATATTAAGAAAAGCAAGAGAATGATAGATGAGACAAACATAGTAAAGACAAGCGAATAAGGTTAGAATGATTACATATGAGATTTATCATAGTTCGGCCCATAGCCTACCCCTATTCCCCAGATTCCTTTCCGAGCTTTATTCTACTATTATTTCTTTCCTTCCTTCAATGGAGAAGCCTTTACAATGGGTAGAAAAGATTACAAAAAGTACCTTCATTTCTAACTACCATTCAAACGCAGTTTAGGTACCCTTACTAAACTGTTACTCAAATTTTTTAAAAGAAAATATGGATAGAGGATTTCAACTTATAAAAATGATGAATCCTTTACAATGTTAAATCTTAAGTGTTATCTCTCTATTACAAACAGATATGAACAATTTGTGTTTTCTAGATTGCTTGAGTTGGAATTCCTAAAAACTGGGATTGATTGAACAGGGTTTCACCTCATGAAGAAATTCGAGGGGATTCACCAAGTTTGAATGAATGCTCCAATCTTCTATTTATAGTTAAAGGTCTTGGAAGTAGCCATTGCAAACTTCTCATCCTGAAAGATTCCTCAATTTCTCTTCTTTTCAAATCTTTTGAATTTTCCCATTTGAAAAAAGTGCCAGGACATTTAGAGATAGAGATTCTGAACGTTGAGGTGCAAGATTAATCTGTTAATCCAATGCATCAAAAACTCATTTGTCTTCAAGCAATCCATTCTGATAGAGAGGCGAGCGAGATGCAACATGGATTTCTAAGATTCATTGACTTGCTAATGTTGCAGAGTTGTGTGAAGAACTTGAGAAACGGCACAGGCCAGAGGATTCCTTTTGTCTTGGACTTTAGTGAGGATTCTCCAACATTCTGTACTGACACCTTTTTTTTGTGAGGACTACTTGAATATCTTCTTTAATTTCAACTCCTTTTCTCTTGAAAAGCGTCAAAGAGAATATTTTGTCTCTCATAGAAACCGTTAAATGCATATGTGTCATTAATTTCTCTAAGGGTCAAAACTACTCGGCTTTTATAAATAAAAGCTAAATCAGCTTCGCTGAGTCTATATCTTTATAAACTATGTAATGCTAGGTTGACTTAGCTTTTCTTACTCTAAGCCATAACTTAATTGATATCTCGGTAAACTGTTCGCCACTTTTCTACTGATAAGTTTAATAACTTATTCACAAGACTTGGCTACACTTGTTCTGAAAGACTTATCCTAATAATAATGCCAAAAACTTGTTCACATAAACTGCAGGTGTTGTCAATACCTCTTATCACATAGAAAAATGATGATAACTGCAAGTATACAGTTGCGATGTAGTTTTAAAAGATATCGAACCCACAGAGAAGGAGTTTGGTCTAAAGATCCACGGGGAAAAATAAAAATAAAAGAAAATAAAAATAGATTAGAGATTTTTATAGATAGGAAGATTAGAATGAAAAGTTGAGTAAATATAGGTGTGATAGATTAGAGACTCTAAATAAATAGATTTTCACTACGAACAAGTATAGCAGAGAAAACATGCAAGATTAACAAAGATGTTACGACACACTAGACTAATCTAACAAACCGATTCAACACACTCAGATGTTCAATAATTCACCGTAGAGCAACAATTAAATAACTTTTCTAAACCTAGCGCAAACGAGATAAGACTAATATATAAACATAGATAACATCAATACTATGCTTAGTAGGGGTCGCTCTCACACAGCCACATTTAGCAAGTTACCATTCTAAAAATGTTGGCTCACTAAACAGCATTACATCACAGATCTAGTGATTATACACGATATTTTTAACCCCGAAACTACTCTTAAAATTAACACCAACGCATATAACTTGATTAACATAAAAGATTTAGCACGAAATACGCATAATGACACATAGACATATCATAAACTTTGAAATAGAAAGTATAAGTAGAAAACAAAGCAAAGTTGTAAGGTATGCAAGTGAAAGCTAAAGTTGATCAAACCGTATCCACTCTTTAAGGGGAGTCATCAATTCTCACAATTCCTACGTCTACTTTGAATTCGGTCTCGGTCCGTACAGAACCTCCGCTAGGATGCTATTCTTTATGAATATCGAACAAACGATTATTGAAGAATGAAAACTTTTATTGATAAGTGATTTGCAAGTACAGTTATACAACAATCGCTCAAGAATATAGAGAAATCTAGTGATCGAAACAAGGATTCAAATTATTTAAACATTTTCTCACTAGCACTTAAGAACGTACCGAATCTAACTATACACACACTATATCTCTCTATCACTTTTTTGCACTCTATACCACACTAATCCAATGCACTGCAGATGCATGAAATTGTTGAAGAATTAGAGCCCTATTTATAGAGTTTGAAGGGTTGCGTCTATCCAAACGAAGGGTTTTTTCCATTGGTGAAAGATTGCATCTCTTCATTGTGATTGGTTGAGAACCTTTGATGTAGTCCACAATGGATAGGCACCTTTTCATGATTGGTTGACTTTTGATAGGCGTATGTTCATTGGTAGTTGATGGCGGTTGATGGTGGTTGGTCATTCTTATCTAGCGGTTGTTAGTTAAGAAGATAGAACTAG
>CATIWQ010154239.1:0-19318 GCA_949673415.1 Euphorbia schlechtendalii
AATTTGTGGGAAATTTTGAACTTCTACTTGAAATCTTTTGCAACGTGGAATGTGGTACTCAATGCAATAGTCTTTCACCAAATGAGGTACGAACTTGTTTACCAATTTATACACTTCTGTTGAATTTACCTTGAGGACAAGGCAAAAGTTAAGTGTGGGGGCATGATAAGTGTATAATTACACTTAATATCACATTTATTTTATACACTAAACACTATAGTTTAAGTCATTTTTATACTTCATATAAAAGATTTCACGTGGTATGTAGTTGTTTTTGATGCAAATGCAGATACTAGGTAAATCTTGGAAGTAAAATGATCAAAAGTGGAATTCTATGAAAAAAGAATGAAAAAGGTGCAAAAAGATGTGTGGAACTTAAAGATTTGGCTTAGGATCGAAGTTGTCAAAGATCGATGAAGTTACAAGGAGAATTCTGAAGAAAAACTTAACTCACGGTCGCGACAATCATTCGCGGTCGCTACTTGTTCTTCTTCAGAATAAAAGTCTGCCACTCAAAGATTCACGGTCACAAGATGGATGGTTTTCTTTTATAATCTTCTTAACTACCAACCGCCAGATAAGCATGACCAACCGCCATCAACTACCAAAGAAAAGACACTTATTAGAAGTTAACCAATCATGAAAAGGTGCCTATCCATTGTGGATTAAATCAAAGCTTCTTAACCAATCACAATGAAGAGATGCAATCATTCACCAATGGACACGACTCTTCATTTGGATAGATGCAACCCTTCAAACTTTATAAATTGGGTTCTAATCTTCACATTATAGGGTTACATATAGTGTGTGTAGATAGAGAGTTCGCTATGTTCATAAGTGTTAGCGAGAAAATGTTTAAGTGATTCGAATCCTTGTTTCGATCACTAGATTCTCTACATTCTCGAGTGATTGTTGTATAAGAATACTTACAAATCACTTATCAATAAAATTTTTGGTTCTTCAATAGCATCCTAGCGGAGGTTCTGTACGGGCCGAGACCCAATTTAAAGCAAACGTAGGAATTGCGGGAATTGATGACTCCCATTAAAGAGTGGATATGGTTTGATCAACTTTAGCTTTCACTTGCATACCATACAACTTTGCTTTGCTTTCTACTTATACTTTCTATTGCGAAGTTTATGATATGTCTATATGTCATAATGCGTATTTCGTGTTAAGTCTTTCATGTTAATCAAGTTATATGTGTTGGAGTTAATTTTAAGAGTAGTTTCGGGGTTAACAATATCGTGTATAATCACTGGATCTATGATATAACGCTGTTTAGTGAAGCAACATTTTTGGAATGGTAACTTGCTAAATGTGGCTATGTGAGAGCGACCCGTACTAAGCATAGTATTGATGTTGTCCAAGTTTATATGATAGTCTTAATTCGTTTGCACTAGATATAGAAAAGTCATTTCATGTGTTGCTCTGCGGTGAATAATTGAACATCTGAGTATTTAGAACTGAGTCTATTAGACTAGTTTAGTGAATCGTAACATCTTTGTTGAACTTGGATGTTTTCTCTGCTTTCCTTATTACGTGAGGAAAATCTATATATTTAGATTCTCTAATCTTTCATAACTATATTTACTCATATTTCATTCTAACCCTCCTATCCAAAAAAACTATACATTATTTTATTTTCTTTTTATCTTATCTTCCATGTTGATCTTTAGATTTAGCCTTTCCCTATGGGATCGATGTCTTTTAAAACTACATCGCAACTATATATTTGCAATTATCATCATTTTTCTATTTAATAAGGGGTATTGAAAACACCTATATTTCAGGTGAACAAGTTTTTGGCGCCGTTGATATTTATCCAAACTCTTTATGTAAAAGTTATTAAACTTATCAGTAGAAAAGTGACGAACAAGGGTTTACATAAAAGGAGTGTCTGGTAGTTAGGAACTAGTGGAGGATGATAAAATTAATATGGCTTACCTTGGAAGATGTGAATCTGAGGTACAATTTACCTTGACAATGTTGTAGATCCTTCATGTCCACCACTGTCCAACTTGCAACTGCATGTTGTTATGCAATAAAGGCCAAACTTCTCTAAAGGTATATTGTTTCTTTTTGGTACTTAGAATTTATTTTGGTAACTTTTGTAAGTTGGTACTGACAATTTACTTAGGTAATATGTACAATTAAATAACTTTGCTTATATGCGTGTTGTTCTTAAAACAGCTTCTACGAAAGACCAGCCTAAGCGAAAGTTTAAGACGAAACAAAACCGGTAAAAAACAGGGGAAGATGGCTACTGTTAAGACTAAAGTAGAAGCAAAAGCGAAGGTTGAAAATCAAATGGAAGATTTAAGAGCTAAGACTATTGCAGAAAATAATGAACAACTAGCTTCTCTAAATGTGCCAGAATTGGCTACTAGTTTGAAGGTTCATACAGCAAAACCTGGTACAAGTAAAGTCTAAAATGAAGAGTGCAGTGAAGATTACTGTCCAAGCAAGGAAAGTGGACAACGAAGTGAGGAAGATGAATATGATAATGTTTCAAAGTTACATGATTATATTCTTTGTTTACTAAATCGCTTGGTAAAATGTTTTAATTCTTTATCGACTGTCAATAACTATGAAATAGTCTCTAACTATGGTATTTTGTGCTTGTGGCATGGATAAGTAAGTAATGACTAGGTTTTGAAGCTAATTTAGGCTATATGTTGATACTTGATCCAGTTATCAACATGTTATTTTCAATCTTTTTGGATGTTTTCATTTTAGGAAGCTAACGAATGTAAAATCTCAACTCATTTGTTAATGAGCAGAGTTATTGACAATTGTACGCTTCCCCATTGTTGCTTTTAAACATGATGGCTATAAATTAATTTTACTATTGTGTTATACAAGGGTTGTAATTAGAAATTAATTTTATTATTATAGAGCAAAGTTAATGAGGACCGGGAGAGACTGTTACGGGAACATGCCACAAGTCGGCTCACAACTCGATCACATTCAAGCTTTTCTACAGCTCATGTTGTGGAGAAAAAACAGGTAACTACTGATGCTGAATATATTGTGAAATAATGTAGAAACAATTGGACATATTAGGTAACTAAATTTGACTTTCCCTTAATTGTTCTTTGTATGACTTAGGCGCGAAAAGGGAACTGATTAGAGGTTCTGAATCAAGCTGGGAAGAACAAATTGAAATAAAAAGTAAAGATTGAATCAATAGCTATTGTGGCGGAAGATGCGAGCTCACAATAATAGATTCAAGCAATAAAGGTATTTAGTTGCTATGACTTTTAATTTGCAGTCGATATTTAGCTGTATTGTTTTATTAGTCCACTCATTTGTTAATTTACACTAAATTGAATCAGTAGGCTATTTTATTCTTCACGCATTATATTAGTTGTGATGATTGTTTCCCTTACTACAAGGTGGATTGTGCTCAAGAAGTATCAAAGAGTAATCCTGCTCGTATAACAAGGTTGCAACTAAGAAGGAATACAGAATCAAGGTCAGCTCCAGAAAGTGAAGCTGAACCAAATCCTCTAAATGTGATTGGGGTAACTACTCAACCTTCCATTCCAGAACCCTTACAAAGGAAAAAGAAGACTGGAGTCGGGTCCATGGCTGCTTATGTAGCTTTGTAGGATCAACAAGTTAATAATCAAGAAATTTCAAAGTCTATGGTGCCCCCACTTGAATCTCAACCCAATGAGCAATCAATATGTTAAATCTCAACTGAATGCATTTTTTTTCATGTTCACTTATTTTATTTATCCTCGATGTAATTTTGATAGATGAAATGGAAGCTAAAAGTAAGAAAAGAAATGTAGAGGAAAAACAAAGATGGATTTTGTCCATACAAGGAAGGAGTGCAAGACTATACCTCTAAATGAATGGTGTCAACCAGTTTCAATCGATGTTGGACTGATTTCACAATTTAGCTTATTCTTACAGTCTTTGGGAAGGGAGTATATGCCTCTCAACTTTGTTGACTGGCATAGGGTTCCTGTTAAGGATGGTTTGTGGGACTATGTTCGGGTATGAAATGCAATTATAAAAGTTAAACTTCTTAATTTTCACTGATTATAATTAATTGCATGATCATATATATTATAGGATAAGTACGATATTGATTCGAAAGGAAAACATTGGGTTTTGAAGACAATACACGAAGCTTGGAAGGTGAAGAAGTCTCGCATCAAGAAAGATCATTTCACTCCTTATGGTAATAATTATGAGGAAACGTTGAAGAACAGGCCATCAGACTAACCAATTCAAGAGTTCGAGGAGCTCATAAAATATTAGTCGGATATGAAGGTTAAGGTACATAATAATGTCTTGTTAAAATTATTTTCCCATTTTTCTAAATTAAGCTTGAAGTACTGAACCATTGAATATGCCAATGTAGGCGACAACTAAGTGAAATGCTGCTAGTCTAAGTAAGGTTACCGAACCACATACTTCAGGCCCAATCAGTTTTGCTCAAGTAAACAACAAATCTGTATGTATAAAATATAATACATGTTTCTGATAAAATAATAAATATTCAAAGTTTATATATCAGTTGGTGTGTGCACTATCATGATACCTGTTGAATTTCCTTGTGTGCTAGAAAATTGAAAAAAATGGGCAAGAACCTTCGAAGGCTGAAATGTTCATTCATACCCGCAAATGCAAAGAGGGGCTTAATTACAAGACAAATACTGAAGCCATAAATTCTAAAATTGTAAGTGTTTATATTGAAAAAATGTTACTTAATCTGTAAACTTTCAATGATAAAATCTTTATTTTATTTGTTCCAATTCAATATTATTGTTGAGTTCTTTTATAGTTAAAAAAACTTGTGCTTTATGCTTAAAAAATATCCAAATTGATAGCTGTCAGCTTATTTGTAGTTTTAGTAGCTTTGATTATGTTTTGTGCATTCATTTGGTTATATGAGGCGCAGTGAGATAAATTTTTTCGGTTTAAACATCGACGTTGTGATTAGGTAATATTCTAGTTTCTTGTGTTGCATTTTTATAATTTTTACAAATAAGATTATACCTACTAGCATGTTTGTGTGACAAATTTAGAGTATAAATTGATACTTACAACTTTGCTTTTGGTAGCATTTTGAATTGTTGGAATATATTCTGTTGGACTGTTGAAATAAGATTATAATTTTTACACTATCTTGAACTGTTGGAATATATTATGTTTTCATTCTACATGGAATGTATTTGTTGTGAGTATTTTTTTTTGGCATTTTGCAGTCCACTCTACAGGGAATTTGCAATTCTGGTTTGAATAGTGAAAGTGTTGAGTAGATGATTTGTGGGGAATCATCTCATGGACCCTCTTGGTTAGTTGGCCGATGAGCATTGCCGAAGAAATCGAAGATAGTGAAGGACACAAACACTTCAAGTGAGGTGCCCATTAGTGTTGATGAATTGGAAACAAGGCTCCAAGATAAAATGCAATTGATAGTGAAGGAGATAGTCAATAAGTAGGCGAAGGAACAATTGGCTTTGATAGTGAACAAGATTACTGAAGATAATCCTACTCTGACAATCAATTTGGATTTTGTTAATTTGGATGATGGTGACAATAATGCTAGTGATAATGAGTCTTCGAAGGAGGACATGACAATTGATTAACTAACAGATATTATGTTTTGCCAGTTGTGGGTTGTGGAAACTTAGGGCATTATGTTATGGATTTTAGGTTTTATGAAGTGTTAGGTAATTAAGTTATGGATTTTAGGATTTATGAACTTGGGTAATTAACTAATGGATTTTATGCTCTGTGAACTTAGATACTTTTGCTTTGTGCATTTATGTGTGGAACAATTTCGTAGCAAGACTTTTATGTGCTTATTGTTTATGTCTTCATGATTACATAATATATACATTAAATTTTTATAAAAAGTGATGCAATATTCTTAAATAGAGTTACAACTGCCCATACAAGTATTTTAACAATGATGTTGCAAATGCGAAAATGTGTTCCAAACGAGAAATAAAGTGTACCCTAAAAGTGTTGCAAAGATGAATAAAAGTGATGCAAATGATAAAAAAAAGTATAAAAAAAGTGTTGCAAACATGACTAAAAGTGATGCAAATGCAAAAAAAGCGTAAAATAAAGTGTTGCAAATTTACCAAAAATGGATGCAAAAAATGAATAAAGTGTTCTGAAAAAGTGATACTGAACTGGAAAAAAGGTGTTGCCAATAAAACTCACGGCCATTAACTATAACGGCAGGCGGGGTATTGGCAACACAAAATATCTAGTTGCAATAGGGTCAAAAAGTGATGCAACAGACGCCTATTGCAATACATTTTGGATGAGTTGCTAAAGATGCAAAATGTGTTGCAACAAGCACCTATTGCAAGTCAAGCTAAACCATCACTTTTTTCGGATAAGTGTTGCAATAGAAGCTATTGCATCATTTTTAGCACTTTCAGCAACATTTTTCCGGGGTTGCAATAGGCCATCTATGGCCTTAGTGACAGTTGATGTGGTGGTTAACAATAGTTTTGAAGCTGTGGATTGGACCACAGTATCATGTATAGTGAGAGTTAAGGATATATCTGAAGTTCAGGACGTCCCCGTCCATGGTCGCAGCTACACGTGGCATTATAGTATAGCCCACTCGCATATTGATCGTGTTCTAGCATCTTGTGATGTTTCGGATTTGTGGCCTTTGATGACTATCTAGACTCTTGACAATTATCTTTTGGACCACCTAGCCATCTTATTTAAATCAAGACCGAGCATTCGTAAAGGGCCGAAGCCATTTCATTCACTTAATTTATGGTTTGAAGAGCCTAGCTTTTTACCATTTATTAAGCAAAAGTGGGCGAAAATATGTACCATTCACGGCAGCAATGATATTGCCCATAAACTTTGCCTTTTGAGTAAAACGATTGGTCTGTGACATGCTTCTAACTTTGGCTAACTTGAAAAGAGGATTAGGGAGTAGGAAGTGGTTGTGTTGAACCTGACCTCAAGTGATATTGAAAATCCTCTTACAGCTGCCATCTCTATGCAACTCGTCGCAAAAAAGAACACTCTCCTCCATCTTCGTTTTGTAACCTTGAGAATATGCGACATCAACAATCACGGGTAGCATGGACCCTATTGGGTGATAATAACACCACTTTTTTTCACTGTTTGGCATCAGCTCATTTTCGTAACAAATCAAATTTTACAACTAGAGGTTATTATCGGATGTGGTGGATATCACTTCGGTAATTCGTGTCTATTATAGAAATCTTTACGTGGCTGCCCTTGGGGTCCCGTTCACACTAAGAACATTGAATTTCATGCGGGTTTCAGAGACTCAAAACGCTTTGTTAACAGCCCTGTTCTCTGTCGATGACCTTTGCAAAGCAATTTGTGATTGTGGTGAGAATAAATCACCGGGTCTGGATGGATTTAATTTCCATTTTACAAAAGTTTTTGGGATGACCGAAAGCTTGAAATTATGAGCCTTGTAACCAATTTTTACTTTTCATCTCGGCTGCCATGCATAATCAAGACCTCACTCACGGTTCTTGTCCTGAAAGTTCTAGGGGTGGCTTGTCTTAACAATTTCAGACCGATCGCGCTCATCCATAGAAGTTATAAAATTGTTACCAAATTGTTAGCATTGAGACTTTAGTTGATCCTACCTGACATAATATCTGACACTCAGTTTGCGTTAATCAAAGGCCGTAGCATCTACGATTACTCGTTTTTAGCATCGGAGATCATAAATAAATTCCACTCTCGGCGCCGTTCATGCATGGTCCTAAAATTAGACTTTCATATGGCATTCAACTGTGTTTCTTGAGATTACATCGACGTGGTATTTGTAAGAATGGGCTTTGATAAGAAATGGATATCATGGCTTTCTAACTATCATAAGTCATCGTCGACTTCCATCCTCTTCAATGGTTCAACATCCGATCCGATTCAGATACGTAGAGGGGTTAAGTAAGGTGACCCGCTCTCACCATTTATCTTTGTTTTGGCGGCTAAAGGAAGAAAGCAGATGATAGGCGCAAGTATCAGTGAGGGCCTTCTTCCGAGAATTGAGGAGGATGCTTCTATTCTAAATGTGTCCCTCCTCCAGTTTGCAGATGATACGCTTTGTTTCCTCCCTCCTGACTTAGATGCGCTTCGGAATTTTATTCACATTCTCAAATGTTTTGAGCTCATCTTCGGATTAGGAATCAACTTTCACAAGAGCATGCTTCTTGGTGTTCACTATACTGATGAATTTCTCCAATCGGGTGCTACGTTGCTAGGATGTCGAATTGAAAAATTTCCAATCAATTACCTTGGAAAGCCTCTTTGTATTAACAGATTGCCATTGACAAGTTAGGATCCTCTAGTGGGAAAATTCAAGAAATGTCTTGCGAATTGGAAGGGTCAGTGTCTCTCATACTCTGGCCACCTCATTCTATTAAAATTGGTATTATCTTCCCTTCCAATACCTTATGTCATTACACAACATGTCGTCGTCCATTAATGTTACGTTATCTAAGCTAATGAGGAATTTTTTATGACGAGGTGACTCAAATTTAATGGGGGTTTGCAAGATTAGTTGGGCAACCATTAATTTGCCGTATCGGCTCGGGGGATTACATATTAGGGACTTTTCCTTAATAAATTTCAGCCTCCTTTTCAAGTGGATATGGAAACTTAGAAAGGCCAATCAGGATCCACTTTGGTATTCCATTTGCGTTGCTAGTTACAGCTTAGTAACTTGGACGGATTTAGCTAATGCGGACAGCTCCTCTTTGTCACCTTTTTGGAGATTGATTGTTGCATGTTGTGTCCGTAATAAAGTTAAATGGGATTTATTTTCAGCTCATTGCTGTGTGGGGATTCGTAATGGAATTTTAGCATGTTTTTGGCATATGACAATTAGACAGCGTATAAGCAATTACAATACATTTTCCCGGACCTTTTAATCCTTCTGCAACAATAAGCGGTGTTTAACTCTAATTGGATGCATGGCTATCTTTGCCTCTAACTCTTTCAGCTGACCCTTTTGGAAGCGAAATCTTCATCTTTCACAGTGAGAACATTGCTGCCATCTTCGAAGTTGGATCCGCCTGGCAGTACCGAGCCTATTCAGTGACAATTTATCGACTGTTGTTGCTTCTAGGGAGCAGCCCCATTTCGGCCTTGACAACGATAGCTTTTTTTGGGACATTGGGTTGCCAAAACAGTACTCAGCAACATCGTTTAGCGACATTTTTCACCGCACAACTGTTTGGACAGCACCTATTCTAGATTTTTCTTCTATTTGGTCCTCTTGTATCTTACCGAAAATTAAATTTTTTGGTTGGTTACTCTTCCATGTGAGATTAGCAACTTGTGCTTTCCTTTTTCAAGAGGTTGCCTCACAAACGGTGAGTCCATTCATCCATTTTTTAGCGAAGTTCAGATGATTGATCATTTATTCCTTCTATGCTGGTCAAGTTATCGAATTTGGTAGGGAGCTCTTAAATGGTTGGAAATCTCTATACTGACCCCTAATTCACTCGTGGGATTTTTCAACATTTTGCTAACGCTATTTCGGCCAGGTAATTCGTACGACTTTGGCACATCTCTTTGGTTTATCATCAATTGGTCTATTTGGAAGCGACACAACAAGTGGGTATTCGAAGGAAAGCCTGACACTGGTGATATTTTGGTGGCGAGTATTAATCTTTGTTGATTTTTCTTTCATTGTAATAAGATAGCATTTGTTTAGTATCCACGGACTTATTTGTAAACCCGAGATTCATACTTTGTAATTAAAATAGTTACTATTCTCTTCTTGAGAATTGTAACTATTTTAATTAATAAAAGAAATGTGAAAGTTTTATAGGCAAGCGTGGAAACCAACCTAGTTGGGGACCTCGCCCCGAAATTTTTTCCCGCCTCAAACTTTTAGCTTGCGGAGAGTTACATTGACTCTCCAGGAGTTTTTTTTTTAAAAAAACCCTATATCTTTAGCTTAATTAAGGATTTGTTTTAATATAGTAATAACAATAGTATTATAACACTAACAAGGAAACAAATTTGGTTAAAAATTTGGATCCTACGGCAGAATTACAGTAACTCGCAATTTTTTACAATACAGGTTCCTTTAATTCACCTTTGAATTCAAAGAGCAATCCGAGAAATAATCAGTTGTTCCAACTACATCCTCCATTCATTTTATTGCAGGTGCCAGGCACATGAGAGAGAAAAAGTGACAAACAATAGAGTAATTTACTATGAAAAAATAATTGATGAATTAACACTCTTACCAAAATGAATGAGCGAAATTATTGGAGGCAAGTGATAGACGTTATTTGGTTCATCTAATAAAAAGGGATGCTGTCAGCATATAACTCGTGAATTGGTAACAAAAATATTAGTTTTATACATGTGTAAAAATACAATTGCATGTGTCATACTAAATGGTATCTCTTAAAAAAATGTCATCCGTATAGTGGGCGGGCAAACATTTTTCCAATGCGACCGCGTGACACGGGTTCCTGGATTTTTATGCAAGGAGCCATTTTGATGTTTTTACACGATGGGATGGTTATTATATTGCCAATGCTTGGCATTTATCCGTAGGGTCATTTCCAAGGCAATAAGTTCTATAGGACCAGTGAAGGACTAATCTTTAATACGGGGATGTAAAAGAATGAAACATAGTTAAAAAGCTATATTTCAAAGAAATAAGAGTTTCCATCTGGATCAGCTCAACAGGAAATTTTGGTATAGCTGGTTCGAGTATAACTCCTATACCTTTAAATTTAGAGATTTTAAATCCAGACGAAATAAGTATTAATTGGTCGAGTTGGTAGCTACATTAAAAAATGAACCATTAGAGTCCTACCTTTTAGAAAAATAATTTTAAATATAAATAATAAGGAAAATAACAATAATGACAATCATGGTTGAGATGGGGATTATCCTGGCATGGTACTCCTTTGTTGGTTTCTTTTTTGGCAGAGTCTCATTGCTTCCGTGGATGCAACTTTTATGAAAATGAATATTTGTGAATGTTGGAAAAGACAATGACTTTCAGGGTACCTTTCTTTTATTTCAGGATGTTACTGAAGATTTCAACATTGACTAGGACCGTAGATATTAAAGCAGTTAATAAACATGCGAACTGGCATGGCAGAATTTTAAAACTTAAATTTAATATAATAGGAACTCTTAAGCATGACATGATTGACGTAATCTCAATTGAAACAGTCCACATATGCTATAGGTTTATAAAACTTATTAAAAGAAACTTATCATATAATTTTAGAGCATTACCAGTTGATGCGTGCCTTCCTTTGGTGTGGTGCAGAGATCCCTTAAAACAATTAGACAGGACTCATTTAGCACAAGTCTCCAAACCTGGACAGCCTTTATGACAAATCCACATGGACCCCACCAACGAAAACCTCACGTAGAGGGAGAACTTGTCGGTTAACAAGCGGTTGCAAGACCACTTGTAGACCAAACCAAAAATAACTACGAAGGCTCTTTTCAAAAAAGGAATAAGCCTTTAAAAGAATTCTCGCAAATGCTAGAGAAACTCGTGGAGGATCTCGCAAAAACTCGCAAGAAGGAGTCCAAACTCAGAAGGAAGGCTGAGCTGAAGTACAGAGATAGAGGAGGAGGATGCCACTATATATATATAGGGAAGGGGAGCAAAGTGCTCCTTATTTTCAGTGGAGTGGGGAAAATCCTCATCCCACAAACGGGCTAACGCGTGGAGCTAGAATCTTCGCGAGTCAACCCGCGTACACAGCTCGCTTGGGCGGGCTGTGCGTGGCCACCAAGGGAAGCCCATGTGGGAATCCCTTGTCCAGCAAGCGAGGCCTTCCAAGACTTCCCCCAAGCCTCGCTTGCCGGCTACTTGTGGGCCTACACTACAGGCCCATGCAAGCGTTGCCAAGCACGCTTACAAGCCTACAGCCCACCAAAATGCTATGGCTTGCACCAATTCAGGCTAGTGGTCCACGATAACATTTGTGCTCACGTGGCTACAACATAGGCCCCCTCCCATAAATAACCTGTGTTTGCAAGGCCCACTTACAACGAGAAAAATTCCTTTGCTCCACCTCGTGCATTTTTCCAATTCCTCTTTCAAATATTATTTAGGCCGACCATTTAATGATCCATCCAAAATGAGCTTCACTCTCCCTTTTATTCTCAGTATAGACCTCATCTATAAGCTCTTTATTTAGTCTAGTAAAAGGACCAATGTGTGTGACCTCATAGGATCCCGTAGTATAGAGCCTCTAGAGATTGATCTAAACTTAGCTTCCCATTTGGGAACCTTTAGGCTTAGTGTTCTAAATCGATATGGAACCTGATAACTCTAAATGATCAAATGGTCTTTCTTGCAAAGGTATATGATCACCCGATACTCCGAATGTCACATGCCTGTTACTTGATCTGGTTCTGCAATATTAACTAGTACAATACATTCCTTCCATCATGTTAAGTAATATCTAATTTATTGAGCTCAGATTAAGTGTTAGCTCATGTAATAGTCATAGCTATCCTAGAATCAAACTTATTCATGAAGAACACCACTCACCTTTATGTATTGAGATTGACTACAACCTCATTCTATCAATCTCATACTCTGATAAGAGTTTATGAGTGTGTCACTTCAACAAGAGGCCTTATACAACTCCCATTATATCACTCTATCAGGAGTTATGAATTCCATCTTGACTACTCGGCTTACCAACGAGCGGTCATCACTATTTCCGTAATCATCTATATCATCTTGATCACTAGGGTATGCATAAGTATGACACTTGGTAACCAATATCTCAGGTCTGAGGATACTCGTACTTAAACTATAATAAGACATAACACCAACACATGAATATAGTTATTTCCGAGTACCTATCTTATAGCGGTCTACAATATATCACCCGAATACATTCATGCGTTAACTCAAGGTACCACATTCAGCTCGTGAGATTGGCTGCTTGGATTCAATCCACAAAGTAAAGCCTACACATTCTATCTTTCTACTTCATTGATGTCTAATCTCAATGAAATTATGACTAGGGATATTTCTACTTTTCATAATTACACGTGTGTTCAGTTCTAACTCCACATAGCTCCCACTATGTCCTTGCATATTCATGCTATGAAATAGTCATGAAATTTATCTTATTATGTTAAAGAATATATATACATACACAATAGCACATATATAATACCAAAGAGATACATAATTAGAAAGAATCATCAATATTAAACAATAATCCAAAACTGTTTGTACATTAGTGACTAATAAAGAAATATCTTCCTAATTGCCTCTAAGGCATACATCATGTCTAACAAACTCCCACTTGTATTAAAGCCAATTTACCATGTACTTCATGACATACTCATTAACATACTGGTCATGCTTAACTTGAGTCAATGGCTTTATTAGCCCATACGCTAGATTCTGATTTGTAGGGATGTATTCTAAGCTTATATCTTTTCTAAGAAACTATCTCCCAAATTAGATGGTATTTTTTGAGTGTGTATCCATGAGCAGACAATACGAAATGCAATGGGCTCAAAGCGGGCTGTTGAGAGGTGCGGTCCACTGTAGTGTTTTTGCTGAAAAGAAAAGGTACCAGGTTGGAGACCCAGAAACTTTGAAAGAAAAAGTGAGAAACATGTTTAGTTTGATCAAACCCGAATCCGCCATCTCTTATTGTAAAGTCACCACCTGTATTAGCTCTTCCAGGAATTAGAGTCTTGTGAGGCTTATCATCTGGGGGACGGCCCACTAAGACATAGAGATTCGGGATTGGGATAAGTTGCTTACTTCTCATATCACATTATATTACATCTACAAAAAACTGCATTTCTTAATTGTGCATAATCGTACTTATGCTGTTTTCAAGTTATAATGTATGATTCACACGCGTTTGGAAAGAGATAAATTCATACAAAAAGTGATAAAAAAAATGCGGAAAAGTTAAGATTAAAATTACCAAACCTCGAGGAATGCAAACCACCCGCCTAATCTATTAATTACATTTCCCATAAAACACATTATTGAAATTGCGATACCCGAAGGAAAAAATGAATTCCTAAACATACATCTAATCCTAATCTACCTGCATCCACAAAGGTTAGCACAGGGTATAACACAATATTTACAAATATGTTCGATTTGATTTTGACGAGACCTGTGTGGCCTAATTTAAAAAATTGATGATTAAAAGTTTTTATTTAGAAATAAAAGAGTTCATTTTTATTAACGCGTTGGTTGCTCATTTTAATTAATGAAAATGCTCACATGGCAAAAATGTGAGGACTGTTATCAGGGAATAATTTTTTATTCTCTTCGTGAGGGTATTCTAACAGAAGTCTTTGATAATAAGAAGAAACAACAATATTACAATACTATTTACAAAATAATAAAAATCAGAATTATTCGTAGGTTAATATGTAGAATAAAAATAAAACATAAAAAAATGAGATAAAGTAACTCTATGAACTCAGAGGCTTACCCTTACGAAGCGAATCCACTTCGCTATACCCGCTTGATCCTTGGGAGCGTTCCTCGTCGTCTTTAAATTTTTGGTGTTTGAAAAATAGTCGAATCAAAAGGTGTTTTTAATTCGGAAATATGGTGGAAAATAAGAGTGTTTTTATTTGTATTTTCTACTAAAAAAATACCGGTCAGGAATATTGAAAAATCCCCGAATATTTATAGGGGGAAAAATCCCAAAAAAATCCAAAAAGGAAACAAATTCCTGTGAGGGGGTGTGCCCTCGCCGGAATTCTAGCAAGCCTAGCCAGAACTCTAGCGAGGTTCGCCACTAGAGTTTTGGCAAGGCTCGCCAGACTTTCTGGTGAGCCTCGCTAGACCTCTAGCGAGGTTGCCTGGCAAAATCCCTGGCCAGGCCGGACCCAATTTTTTTTTAATTTTAATTAAATTAAAAAAATTATTTTGATTAATTTTTTATTAAATTCTAATTTTTTCAAATCCTTAATAATTTAAGTCCTTAAAAATAAAATTAAAGACGAGGTGCACTACCATTTGAAGATCTCTAGATAATAAAAAATTATAGGATTCAAGGATTAAATCCCCGCAGAGCCAACATCATCGAATGCGCGAGCTGGTACAAAATCCCATGCTCACAGTTGCCCCTCGTGTGATCGGTGCTGGTTAAATAGCCAATACCATCACACAAAATGAACAAAGAGATCGAGAAAATACCTGACCGTTGTGGTTGACGACTCTGAATCCTTGATTGGTGTCCCATGTGGGAGACTTGTTCGTTTCTTATGTTATACTGATTTTGACAGACAAGCATTTCTTCCTTTTATTGCAGTCATTATGTTCCCCTTGTGAGTCGATTTTCCATATCGTCATAACTATCGGGGGTGAGGTGCTTGAATCCTTCTCAAATGCGACCAAAAGTAATTTTGATAAAATGTTGAATTACTTCTTGTGACATATTAGAGATGGTTAGGAGGTATATATGTTTTGTTTTAATTGTTTGATTGAGTTTATGCGAAGAAAAAAATTTTACCTCTTTAATCAAAAATTAAAATATAATGGAAAAAAGAAATGTAATGTGTTAGGAAAAATATCGGGGATGTCCCGTGCACTACTCCATCGTGTTTAGGAGACTTTTATTGGAGAACATAAACAGGTGGGGTCCACTTATTTTCCTATAAATACCCACCTTTCTCTCTTCTTCTTTTCACTTTTCCATTCTCACTTCCTCTCTTTAGATATTTTCTCTCTTCCTTCTCTTTACAAAATGTTATCAAAGGTCATTGGAAGGCAGCACCGGTTCACGTCTAACCTTTATCCTCAGCCTATTGATCAACCTAGCATTTATTCTGATGACATCGACGATGCTTAGATTTGAGTTTGAGGGACATCATGCTAGGATTTACTCCCACCACTCCCATGGAGGTGTTGGATCCTGATTTTCTGGCCCAAGTTCACCTTTGCCAGATCGAGGTATTCCTAAAAAACTAACTTTTTCTCATTTAATTTGTGGATTTGTTAGTTTTTATTTCTTTTAGAAAAGAACAAAATTTTGTTAAAAAAAACTTTTTCTCATAAAAATGTTAAGAAAAGTCCACTAGAAAATTTTTTGCAGACATCTAACATTTGTTGTGCCCTAAAGGGGCTCGGAGTTTTGGCTGAAACCCCCTATCTCGAAGAGATTCGGCCGATTCCCCTATGAGTTCTCTGCTATCAGATTTTTTTAAAAAAATTATGTTCTTTTAAATGTTTGTTAGCATGTTTTTCTCACTATATTTCATTGTCCTTTTATTTACAGTCTCCGGTGCTTCATCACACTGGCGTATACACTACCATTCATACTTGGTGGCGACACGGCTCCGCCCGGCTGGAGCTTGCCCAAGCCATCGAGGATAAAGGCTTTGGTGATATAACCCGATCCTTGAGGCCGACATTGTTACCCTACGCGATGTTGATTCCATTGGTGTAGAGATGGTGTGAAATGTCCCACACTTTCCATCTTCCTTTCGGGGAGGTTACCATCACTCCATCCGATGTGATAGTGATTACCGATTTACCCTAGACTGGGACCATAATCCGATTCGATGCTTTCATGGAGAGGTTCTTCAAGACCTCCACGGTCTATCAACGGATCATGGATTTATTCGGCATTGATCCGAGGTATAAGGTGTTGTGCTACTATGCGCTTGTTGAGTATTGGACCGGTCGACGATCCATTTCTACTGCAGATGTTCCACTATATGTTTGATCTTTGCTCATTACTTTGCTGAGCGTGACTTTCTTCCCAGTCTTGAACAACTAGATCAATTATAGGTTGATTGAGCCCTTGGTTGATCTGGATGGTTTTAGTGGCCTTATTTAGCCTCAGGCGATATTGGCCCAGACATACTTTACCCTCGATCTGGTTACGAGGGTCCATCAAAGGGTACTGCGATGCTGCCCCATGATTCTTCAAGAATCGTTTATTCATTTATTGTTAGTTTATGTTGGTTCTTTCTTGTTTACATTTTTCTGACTTTATGTTTATCTCTAATTGTGCAGGCCTGGGTTTTCTTTCACAGTTTCCTTCCCACTCCGCAATTTGCTGACGCTCCCGATAACTCACCTTGCCTTTCTTCGGATATGCTCAGCTTTTGAGTGGGAGATATTGGACCTTGAGGGTTACCGAGAGCACCTCTACAATTTAACACTCGACCAGGTGAGGATTCTTGTTTTGGGTAAATAGATCAACATTCATCCTTTGTTTGAAACTCATCTACTTTGAGCTGATTGTGCTTTTAGTTTGATCGCAACCCTTGAAGGAGGCTCCCGAGCTCCCACATGGCGAAGGAGGTCCGGAAGGAGGTCAACCAGAACTACTTCATCTTGGAGAGTCCCAAGACCCATGATTGATACCTGGGTGAGAACATTCAGTTCTGGTAGACTAAGCTAGTGCCCGAGATGTGTATCCCTCCTACGCCTCCTCCTGGACTGTTTTGGGTGCACTTAGTGATAACTGACCCGGGGGAGAGATAGTATTCTTTGAGGAGCATGGTTTGAGGGTCTCCAGTTGGTGCGGTGATTATAGGGAGACACCTCAGCAGTAGACTTGGTTATATACATATATGACGACTCTGAGTAGTTAAGGAAGTTAGGTATCGTGTACAATGAGATGTCCTTGAGAGAAATGGTATTGAGCAGTACCCAATAAATATGATTCTTTCAAGGAGATGCTAAAGGAGTATTCTCCTAACTATACTTTAACCCAACTCATGGACTTACTCGAGATTTATGAGATTAAGTTTAAAAAAAACTCAAAGAGCAAGTGAATGTTGAGGACCTTCAGTTGAAGAAACTTAAAGGTTTAAAATTCAAGAGAAAGTTCATGAAGCGGCTAAAGCTGAAAAGGGAAAATGTTTCTCTTGGAACAAACTCATTGGATAATGATGAGAGTTGTGGCTTGAACTTCTAAAGGTATGTTCATACTAGAGCGTTTCTCCATATTTCCTTACGAGTCTATGTGGGTATTAGATACTGGTTATGGTACATATCTATACTTTTATGTAGGGGTTGCGGAATAGTAGGAGGCTTTCAAAGAGGGAAATGGACATAAGAGTTGAAATTAGAGCTCGGGTTTCTACAACAACTCTAGGAACATATAGCCTTCGTTTCCCTAGTGGCCTTGTTTTAGTTTTGAACAATTGCTATTATATTCCTGCTGTCTTTAAGAATATTATTTATGATGTGTGTTTAGCAACAAAAGGATTTGAGTTTTTATTTTTAAATTATAACTATCAAATTTAGCGTGATAATATTCTTTATGCTTGTGGAATGTGTGTGAATGGCATTTATGTTCTCGATAGTAAAACTGAAATTCTAGATATGAACATTACTAAGAAATCAAAGATAGATAATGAGAAATCTTCATACTTATGGCATTGTCGTCTAGGCCATATAAATGAGACTCGCTCAACTAAGTTACACAAATGTGGTGACTTAGGACCAATGGAATGGGAATCCTATGGGGCATAAGAACCTTGTTTAAAGGCTAAGATGACAAAGAAACCTTTCAAAGGAAAGGCTCAACATACCGCGAGTACTTTGGAAACAGTACATTCTGTTGGTCCGAATTAGCTAAAATAACACAGTAGAGTGGGTGAATGTAGTTAATTGGTTCTTTTTAGAGTTTATAAAATTCTTTTCCAAGTTGAGATTTTAGATGCGTGCTGAGTAACTCTATGCTAAGTGCAAGTCTAAAAACTATAAACTTCTCAGCTTAGCATACTTAGAATCTTTAACCGCTGCATGTTTGCCACTTTTCTACTGATAAGTTTAATAATTTGTTTGCAAGATTTGGCTATATATTAATGATGCCAAAAACTTATTCAAGTAAAGAATAGGTGTTGTCAATACCTCTTATCAAATAGAAAAATGTTGATAACTGCAAATATACAGTTGCGATGTAATTTTAAAAGATATTGAACCCACAGGGAAGGAACCAAGTCTAAAGATCAATTAGGGAAAAAGAAAATAAACTAATATAAAGTTTTGGATAGGAGGATTAGAATGAAGAATGAGTAAATATATATATGAAAGGTTAGAGAATCTAAATATAGAGATTTTCCCTACGAAATAAGGATAGCAAAGAAAACATGCAAGTTCAACAAAGATGTTACGATTCACTAATCTAATCTAACAGACTCGGTTCAAAATATCCAGATGTTCATTTATTCGTTATAGAGCAACACATGAAATAACTTTTCTAAACCTAGCTCAAATGAATTAAGACAATGATATAAACCTGGACAACGTCAATACTATGCTTAGTACGGGTCGCTCTCACATAACCACATTTAGCAAGTTACCATTCCAAAAATGTTG
>CATIWQ010154240.1:0-16279 GCA_949673415.1 Euphorbia schlechtendalii
ACCAATAAGGTACGAACTTGTTTACCAAATTTATACACTTTTGTTGAATTTACCTTGAGGACAAGGCAAAAGTTAAGTGTGGGGGTATGATAAGTGTATAATTACACTTATTATTATATAAATTTTATACAATAAACACTATAGTTTTGGTCATTTTTATACTTCATATAAAAGATTTCACGTGGTATGTAGTTGTTTTTTATGCAAATGCAGATACTAGGTAAATTGTGGGAGTAAAATGAACTAAAGTGGAATTCTATGAAAAAAAAGTGAAAAAGGTGCAAAATGATGCATGGAACTTGAAGATTTGGCTTAGAATCGAAGCTGTCCAAGATCAGTGAAGTTACAAGGAGATTTCTGAAGAAAACTCAATTCACAGTCGCGACAATACCTTATGATCACAACATGTTCACTTCAGAAACAGAAATCTGCTAATCAAAGGTTCACGATCGCAAATTACATATTGCGATCGTGACATTGACAGTTTTCTGGTATTATCTTCTTAACTACCAACAGCCAGATAAGTATGATCAACCGCCATCAATTACCAACGAACAAACACTTATTAGGAGTCAACCAATCATGAAAAGGTGCCTATCCATTGTGGATTGAATCAAAGCCTCTCAACCAATCACATTGAAGAGATGCAATCTTTCTCCAATGGATGTGACTCTTCGTTTGGATAGACGCAACCCTTCAAACTCTATAAATAGGGCTCCAATGCAAACCAATTTCGTATGCCTTCAGTGCAATAAAGGAAGTGCAGAGAAAAAAGGGTTAAATATAGTTTGTGTATAGTTAGATTCACTACGTTCTTAAGTGTTAGCGAGAAAATGTTTAAGTGATTCGATTCCTTGTTTTGATCACTAGATTTCTCTACGTATTCGAGCGATTGTTGTATAAGTGTACTTGCAAATCACTTATCAATAAAATTTTTTGTTCTTTCATATTCGTTTGTTCAATATTCGCAAAGAATAGCATCCTAGCGAAGGTTATGTACGGGCCGAGACTGAATTCAAAGCAGACGTAGGAATTACGGGAATTGACAACTCTCATTAAAGAGTGGATACGGTTTGATCAACTTTAGCTTTCACTTGCATACCTTACAACTTTGCTTTGCTTTCTACTTATACTCTCTATTTCGAAGTTTATGATACGTCTATGTGTCATAATGTGTATTTCGTGCTAAGTCTTTTATGTTAATCAAGTTATATGCGTTGGCGTTAATTTTAAGAGTAGTTTTGGGGTTAACAATATCGTGTTTAATCACTGGATCTATGATATAACGCTGTTTAGTGAGCCAACATTTTTGGAATGGTAACTTGCTAAATGTGGCTATGTGAGAGTGACCCGTACTAAGCATAGTATTGATGTTGTCCAGGTCTTCATAATTGTCTTATTTCATTTGCACTAGACTTAGAAAAGTTATTTCATGTGTTGCTTTACGGTAAATCATTGAACATCTAAGTGTTTAGAACCGAATCTGTTAGATAATCTAGAGGGTAAGAACAACTTTGTTAAACTTGCATGTTTTCTCTGCTTTACTTGTTCGTAGTGAAAATCTATTTATTTAAAGTTTCTAATCTATCACATCTATGTTTACTCAACTTTTTCGTTCTAATCTTCCTACCCATAAAAATCTCTAATATATTTTTATTTACTTTTATGATTCCCTAGTTATCTTTAGACTAGGTTCCTTCCCTGTGGGTTCGATATCTTTTAAAACTACATCACAACTGTATACTTGCAGTTATCATCATTTTTCTATGTGGTAAGGGGTATTGACAACACCTACAATTTATATGTGAACAAGTTTTTGGCGCAATTGATAGCCAACAGTTCACGAGATTTTGGAAACATATTTGATTAAACTTATCAGTAGAAAATTGGCGAATAGCTAACATCGGTGTCGGTGTTACCTAACATTGATACCGATGTTAGGTTTACAATTCTAACATTGGTACCGATGTTAAGGTTGTAGAAACCGAAACTCCCACTTTTTGCACTTTTCGGCCAAAAATTGTCCCAAAAAATCCAAATTTCATGAAATTAAACATCCTAAATATCTAAATGACCCTAAATACTACCTATTCATGAGGTGGCGATGTTGCGGGGTTTCTTGCCCTTAATCTTAGTCTTCATGATCGATAGTCACAAATTTTCCCGTAAAGAGAAATGGGAGGTTTTGGGAGAGAAAATTCAAAAAGAAGAAAATGGGAAAAAATGAATTGCTTTTCCGGATTTATACATTCTGCCTCTTCAAACGCGACATCGGTACCGATATAGGTAATATCGGTACCAATATCACAACATCGGTACCGATATTAGCAATACTGGTACTGATATTGCAACATCGGTATCGATATTAGCAATATTCGTACCGATATCGCAACATCGGTACCGATATTACCAATATCGGTACTGATGTCAATTTTTTGTACTTTGCTTTTCTCTTCTTTTTGCAGAATTAAGCTACGACAGAAGATTTTCTACCACGACAACACCGGCGAAAACCATTTTTCGACTTATTACAGTCGATTGACCTATTACGGTCCGCATTTTCTGACTTGTTACAATCAGTGGACCTATTACGGTCCGCATTTTCTGACTTATTACAGTCAGTGGAACTATTACGGTCTGCATTTTCTAACTTGTTACAGTTAGTGGACCTATTACGTTCCGCATTTTCTGACTTGTTACAGTCAGTGGCCCTATTACAGGCCGCATTTTCTAACTTGTTACAGTTAGTGGACCTATTACAGTCTGCATTTTTCAACTTGTTACAGTCAATGGACATATTACGGTTTGCATTTTCCAACTTGTTACAGTCAGTGGACCTATTACTGTCCCCATTTTCTAACTTGTTACAGTTAGTGGACCCATTATGGTCCGCATTTTCTGACTTGTTACAGTTAGTGAACCCATTACGGTTCGCATTTTCTGACTTGTTACAGTCAGTGGACCTATTACGGTCAGCATTTTCCAACTTGTTACAGTCAGTGGACCTATTATGGTTCGCATTTTCTGACTTATTACAGTCAGTGGACCTATTACGGTTCGCATTTTTTGACTTATTACAGTTAGTGAACCTATTACGGTCCGCATTTTCCGACTTATCACAATCAGTTGACCTATTACGGTCCACATTTTCCGACTTATCACAGTCAGTGGACCTATTACGATCCGCATTTTCTGACTTATCACAGTTAGTGGACCTATTACGGTCCGCATTTTCCAACTTATCACAGTCAGTGGACCTATTACGGTCCGCATTTTTTTGACTTATCACAGTTAGTGGATCTATTACAGTATGCATTTTCCTACTTATCACACTCAATGGACCTATTACAGTACACATTTTCTGACTTATCACAGTCAGTGGACCTATTACGGTCTGCATTTTTTGACTTATCACAGTCAATGGACCTATTACGGTCCACATTTTCCGACTTATCATAGTCAATGGACCTATTGCGATCCTCATTTTTCGAATTATCACATTCAATAGACCTATTACGATCCACATTTTCCAACTTATCACAGTCAATGGACCTATTACGGTTCGCATTTTCTGACTTATCACAGTTAATGGACCTATTACGGTCCGCATTTTCCAACTTATCACATCAATGGACCTATATGATAAGTGTATAATTACACTTATTATCATATTAATTTTATACACTAAACACTATAGTTTAAGTCATTTTTATACTTCATATAAAAGATGTCACATGGTATGTAGTTGCTTTTTATGCAAATGCAGATACTAGGTAAATCTTGGGAGTAAAATGATGTAAAGTGGATTTCTATGAAACAAGAGTGAAAAAGGTGCAAAAAGGTGCATGGAACTTAAAGATTTGGCTTAGGATCGAAGCTATCAAAGATCGGTGAAGTTGCAAGGAGAATTCATTAGAAAAATGCAATTCACGGTCGAGACAACCATTCACAGTCATGACTTGTTCTTCTTCAAAATAGAAATATACCAATCAAAGATTCACAGTCATGACTTATATATCACGATCGGTACTTGGATGGTTTTTGGTTTAATCTTCTTAACTACCAACCGACAGATAAGGATGATCAATTGCCATTAACCGCCATCAACTACCAACGAATAGACACCTATCAGAAATCAACCGATCATGAAAAGGTGCCTATCCATTGTGGATTAGATTGAAGCTTCTCAACCAATCACAATGAAGTGATGCAATCATTCACCAATGGACACAACTCTTCGTATGGATAGACGCAACCCTTCGAACTCTATAAATAAGGCTATAAACCTTACAATTTCATGAAAATCAAGTAGAGGGAAAACATTAGAGTGCATGAGAGAGATATAGTGTGTGTATAGATAGAGAATTCGCTACGTTCATAAGTGTTAGCGAGAAAATGTTTAAGTGATTCGATTACTTGTGTCGATCACTAGATTTCTCTATATTCTCGAGCGATTGTTGTATAAGTGTACCTGCAAATCACTTAACAATAAAATTTTTCATTCTTCAATATTCGTTTGTTTGATATTCGCAAAGAATAGCATCCTAGTGGAGATTCTATACAGGCCAAGACCGAATTCAAAGCAGATGCAGGAATTGCAAGAATTGACGACTCCCATTAAAGAGTGGATACGGTTTGATCAACTTTAGCTTTCACTTTCATACCTTACAGCTATGCTTTGCTTTCTACATATACTTTCTTTTTCGATGTTCATGATATGTCTATGTGTCATAATCCGTATTTTGTGTTAAGTGTTTTATATTAATCATGTTATATTTATTGGAGTTAATTTTATGAGTAGTTTCGAGGTTAACAATATCATGTATAATCACTGGATCTGTGATATAACACTGTTTAGTGAGCCAACATTTTTGGAATGGTAACTTGCTAAATGTTGCTATGTGAGAGCGACCCATACTAAGCATAGTATTGACGTTGTCCAGGTTTATATAATTATCTTAATTCGTTTGCCCTAGGTTTAGAAAAGTTATTTCATGTGTTGCTCTGCAGTGAATAATTGAACATCTAGAACCGAGTCTATTAGATTAGTTTAGTAAATCGTAAGATCTTTGTTGAACTTGCATGTTTTCTCTGCTATACTTATTTCGTAGAAAAAATCTATATATTTAGATTCTCTAATCTTTCATATCTATATTTAGTCATTCTTCATTCTAACCCTCCTATCCAAAATATCAAATCTATTTTATTTTCTTTATTTTATCTTTCTTATTGATCTTTAGACTTTGTTCTTTCCCTGTGGGTTCGATATCTTTTAAAACTACATCGCAACTGTATACTTGCAGTTATCATCATTTTTCTATTTGATAACAGGTACTGACAACACATATGCTTTACGTGAACAAGTTTTTGCCGCCATTAATATATAGCCAAATCTGGCAAACAAATTATTAAACTTATTAGTAGAAAAGTGGTGAATAGTATCTTCATTGTACTAAGATGAACCAAACTTAGGATAGAGACTATCCAAAAACCCTACACGCGGGAGTTGTATGGATGGAAGTTTGGAAGTTGCATGCTATGTTCGACATGTTTACTGCTTTCAATTTGTCATTGAAAAAATGTCATGCTGATCACGAATCTTAGTGCAAGCACTTAAACACACACACTGATATGATGTAACATAACATCTTCTCACCGTCATGATACCAAATTGGCATCACACATGCTTAGGTTTAGTTGACACTTGAGATCGTGTCACTCTAGGATAACATGAAACCACTTAGAATCATGAAACATCACTTATCCCTTCCCAACGAGATGTCCACTTGACATCCGAATATAGGGTGAACATACCTTTCTTTTACTGCATGGTGTCTATTTGACATTCGACACTTAGCTCACAAGGGGCAGTAACATATCCCACACATTACCTTTTAGATGTCCAATTCATAGCCCACTCCGGTAATCACACATACCACTTAGCCAAACAGGGTAAATACCTACCCAAATCATTTTTCCCACATCTCGTGGTATCCCTACTGATGTCCAAACCTAAGCCCACACGGGGTGAACTCTTTAAGTCTTACCTTACCAATCCTCAAGGGTATACGCCTAATCCCCGAATAATTCTCCCTCATGGGCCAATGATTTTTTCATCACCACATACCCTCAAATAACGATGACCACACGGGCATCCGAAACTCCCAACTAATTAGGCAAAATAACCAAATCATTCATTCAATAGCTACATATGGTGTTTATTTTCATCTTATTCGATTTCATCAGGGTATATCGCACTACTTACTCGAAATAATATTGACCTCCTTATTCCATGAGATCTAGTCACAGTACGAAATCTCAAACTATTGACCTATTACTACACAGTCATTTGGTCACTTCATATACATCATTCACATTACGATGTCACACAAACATCGTACAGATCTCTAAGGGTTGAATTTTCATTTTCACCTATTTCACCTATTAACCCTTTGTGAATGAAGCCATAACACTTACATCTCATGCATTTTTTCCATAAATTACATCATGAATTTTACATGCGTCGAGTGATTTTCTACTTATGTATCAAAGGGATTTGGAAAAGGCCTGCCCGCCACCTGGTCCAGATTTCTCCATTCATGGCCAATCTAGAGGGGGTTCCATACACTAACTCAAGTGAGGACTCAAGTTCTAATTTAGATTTAGTTTAACGTACACCTTTCAACCTCGATAGCTTAGCCAATCCACAAGAAGAAGGTGTGGGGGAGGATCACCCATCCCTTACAGGATAAAACTCTCAGCAAACTTATCATTCGTCGGTGAGCACAGAGGTTGCAGCTACCCTGATAGCCTTTGGAAATAGCGAACAACTAGCATCGCTTATTCACCAACATACCGGGAGGGATCATGATGTGGTGTCCAACCTGGATGCTGCCCTTAATAATGACGGCCCTACTAGTCTACCTAGAATAGGGGGACCTTCTACCTCACGTGTGGTGCACCGAAATCCTATTACCGTTTACTAGTTCAGGGTAGGATAAAGTCAGCTTAACCAGAACCAGGCTCAAAATGGTCAACCAAGATATAGCTTTTCCAATCCTTTCTAGAAGCAATGCAAGAACCAATTCTTCACAGGGTAACTTAGAGAGCTGGCGTTTGCACGAGGACCTTTTCATCAATGAGGAACCCAACAATCTATTCCTAGTTGAAGCGCACCCATTTTTTCATAGTTCTAAGCTACCCCTCAACTACCCAATCTTGCAACATTTCCTAGGGGTAAGATGGCTTTTATCAAAGCACTAGGAAAGCCATCCTCCAACAACCAAGGATCGTAGAATTGTGGTAACAGTTCTTGGCCACTCATAGTGGTCCTCTAATGAGCATACACCCTGTGCAATCGGTAATCAGGGATGAAGATAGGTTACCCCAAACTTTGCATTACCACATTTTGAAAATGATTATGGAGACCCGCATGCTCACCTAACGCATTACCAAACTACGATGAGGGCATTAAGGGTCAGTGAATGAATGATAGCTAAGCTATTTATCGTCACCTTGGGCCACCCTGTCAATGAATGGTATAGCCCCCTTCCATTGGACATAACTACTGATTGGAATAGTCTTGCTCAAGCTATGATGGGATATTATGGTTTCAATACCCAAATGGAAACCATAATTCAAAATCTAGAGGCTATAAGGCAAGAGCAGAGCGAGAGCTTCAAATCTTACTATGGGTGTTGGATGACCATACAGGTCAGGCTTCAGGCTTGCTTAACTCTACCTAGGATGATAACTAAGCTTTTGGATGGTACATTACCATCATAGATGAATAAATTTGGATCATATATCTTTTCAAACTATCAAGAAGTGTTTGAGAAGGCAGATTGGATGGAGCACTTTGAATCCATGGACAAATCTTTGGGGCACTAGTACTGGAAGATAACCACATGATGATGTAATAAATTAGTTCATTTTAGCAACTTTGCCCACGAGGCTTTTGAATTCTTGAATAAATTGAACTTTGTCTGCTTGCTTGAATTCTATTGATTGAAATCAAGCATTCTCATAAACATATATATATATATATATATATATATATATATATATATATATATATATAAAATATTTTTAGCACATGTGACACATCATGTCATGAAATTAATTTGGGTATAAATGGATCCCATACAAGTTCAAATGATTTGACTCTTGAGGGAAAGTGAGAGGCAAATACATGTAATTAGACAAAGCGTGATAGCATTTGCTTCATCCTACAAAGATGAAAGATTGACAGATAGATCTCCAAGCATGAAACGTCCAGTGACTACTAAATCAGTCAAGCAAAGGTCAAAATGATTAAAGTCATATAAGTACCAAGCGACTGATACAATGTCAAAGACACAAAGAAGGAGTCAGATCGTTGAACACGTCAACAACTCCATCACATAGCTCACCAACACTTATGGGCTGATCATTACATTATGGAGGGAACATCATTGAATGAAAACCATTCATCATCAATGAATCAAGCTACAGATGATACACCCAATGGGTTCGAGGTCTCTAACCTCGACAATGTCACCTATCGTTGGAGTACAATTGAATTCTTAAGGAAACATTGATGACCAATACATCTCAAGCTAGCAAAGCAGCATGAGCACTAACAAATCGATCAGAAACGTTGAACAAGATCACAATTGAAGCCATGAACATGGATGATAACCGATCTATCAATCAAAACAACCAAGAGTGGCACATTTGATATCACACAGAGGTGAAAGAAATAAATCAGTAAAAAGTAGTTGTGAGTAAATGACACGAAACGATGGGCCAAGAGCTCGTGGAATGAGAGGCATGGTTCCCCGGGGTGTTCAATGGAGAAATAAAAAAATGTAACGGGTCGTGGACCTAGAAGGTTTGATTGAGAAAGTCAAAACATTTTTAGATTGGTCAAACATGAATCCACCATCTTTTTAGTGTAGAGTCACCACCTGGATTAGTTTTTTCTAGGAATAAAAGTCTTGTGAGGCTTAACGTTCGAGGAACAGCCCACTAAGATACAGAGATTTGGTTTCGGGATAAGATGCTTATTTCTTATTGGATCACATTATATTACATCTATAGAAAATTGTATTTCTTAATTGTGCATATTCGTGCTTATGTCATTTTCGAATTATAATGTATGATTTAACGTGTACGCGGAAAGCAGTAAATCCATACATAAAGCGTAAATAAATGAGGAAAAGTAGAGATTAAAAATTACATAACCTCGGGGGATGCAACTGTCTACCTAATCTATTAATTAAATTTTCCAAAAATAATTAAAATGTAATATCTGAAGGAAAAATCCCAAGGCACACATTTAACGTGCATCCATAAGGGTTAGAACAAGGTATATAACACAACATGAATATTGACACATATGCTCGATTTGATTTTGGCAAGGCCTGAGTGACCTAATTAAAAAAATCGATCATTAAAAATTCTTGTTTAGAAATAAAATGATTCATTTTATTTACAAATATGTTGGTCATTTTTATTTAATTAAAGTTCTTGCATGGCAAGAAGTGAGGTTTGTTATCCGGGAATAATTTTAATTTCCTTCGTTGGGGTATTCTAACATGTACTTTCATAAATTAAAAGAAATAGAAAATAAGAAGAAATATAACATTGATGTTTACAATAAAAGAGAGTAAAAAATATTCCTAGGTCGAAATGTAAAATAACATAGGAAGCACGAGATGAAGCAGCTCTAGGAACTCAGAGGCTTACCCTTAGCGAGAATCCACTTCGGTGTATCTGTATGATTCCTGGGAGTGTTTCTCGTTCGTTTTTAATTGTGGTTTGGTGTGAAAAATAAATGTTTATTTATCCAAAAGATAATCAAATTTCTAAATTTGTTTTAGACCCGAGAATATTTGAGGATTATTGAAGCAAAAAAGAGATGGAAGAAATTCGATTTGATAATCGTAAAGTTTCAGAATCCAAACATGTTTTGGATCTGAAATATTCAAAGAATTTTTGAAAGAAAATATTTTTTAATTTTCTTGTTGTTCTTTCTCATGAAAATAGAATTTTTTCTTTGAAAATTTCTTGAGGGTCTTAACAATGGAAATTCCCCCGATATTTATAGAGGAGTTTTCCCAAAACATCCAAATTTAATTTCTAGCGTGGGGGACCCTTCCCGAAACTCTAGCGAGGCTCGCTGGAGTTTCGGCCAGCCTCGTCAGACTTCTGGCGAGACCTCTTCACAATCCCCCCCTGATATTTTTCATTTTCATTTTTTTCATCTTTTAATTTTTTTTTAAAAATATAATAAATTAATTTTCACCAAAATATAATTTTTATAAGTATTAAAAAAAGTTATTTAAGTCCTTAAAATAAATTGGCGATGGAGGAACATTCCCATTCGGAGATCTTCAAATAATAGAAAATTATGTAATAAGGATAAAACTCCCGAAAAACCGTCATCATTGAACACTCGACCTGGTACAAAATCCCGTGTTCCCGGTAATACTAACAAAAAAAAAGTTTGTAATTAGCCTATCAATTGGCACTCGGTTAGTTGAGCAAAAATTAGGGCCCCTTTTCAAACCATGAAAAGAATAATCCGTTGAGTTGAAAATCCGAAAAGGGCAGCTCAGAAAAAACTTACGACATAAAGAGAACCACATTGGTTAGAAAACCTAAGAAGGCTAATCAATGGTAGGAGTCAAATCATTTGAAACATTTATACCCATGTTCAGTTCATCAATGAATTGTCATTTTTGCTAAATCTTTATGCATATGCTTGTCTTGATTGATTGCATGCCAACGGTAGAATATCACAAGTAAACATCCAAAAAATAATAAAAGAAAAGGAAAAAGGAAGAAGAAATGAGTCTGCTAGATTGAAAACCTGAAAGGGTGGTCGAGGCAAAAATTAAGACAAGGTTTGATAGTTTGAAAACCTGTAAGGGCAATCTATGTAGAAATTAGAACCAAAGAAATATCAAATTCATCATGTCATCCTTGAAATGGCATAGATCCTCATTTATCTCTTTCGAAACTTAAGACGAATATCTTCTGGTGATCATAAAGCATCAGGCAAAAGGCTTCCAAACCATCAGAGTGAGCATCGTGAACATAATGCGGGATCAATGACTCATTCAGATCATCATCAAACCAGATTTAAGCTCTGAACTCAAATCTGATTCAATGAACCCATGGTTGTCACTCTAAAGGAGTCATCCATGGAATCCCTAATAAGACAAATCCTAGGGGCAACCATGCCCCAGCATAAGAGAAGGCTCTTTAATTAATGAAGCCCACAACACCTACAATAAAAAAACATACGTCATATGATAAATATTGTTCATGCATACATTACATTCGCATCACATCATTTACAAGTGAAGATGATGCCAAACTAGGACAATACCATCCCTGTAAATAAGAAACTCCACCTCCAAAACATGAGGAACCTGCAAACATAAAGAAAGATGATGGCCCACTCAAGCCTAAAGCTAATTCAAGCCTACTTAGGCCCTATTCAAGCAATATCACGATCATAAAAGCCTCCTAAAATGACAAAGTGGTTATCAGGACATACCCGAATTTCCATTAAACTCATTTATTCATGTTTTAATTTTTTGATTGAAGGGACAAAAATTTTTGCTTCACGTAAACTTAATCAAATAATTAGAACATTCATCATAAAATGTACTAACATTACACTTCTTCTCCAATTTATCATAGGGAAAAAAGTCAACATCCTACTAAGGAAAATCAAAATACAACCGAAGAAGGAAATGGTTATCTCGATGACTAAAGAAAGAAACAGTCTCATCCATTGACCGAAGAAAGAAACAGTTGAATAACCCTCCACATGGGGTCGTCTTTGAAATGGATCTGGGCACCCATCTCCAACCATTCAACAAACTCACAAGGGGTACACGATAATAGTGGTCGAAGAAGAAAACGGTTGCCAACTACTAAAGGGACATCGTAGAAAGAAACGGTCAACCAGCCCGCAAGGGACATCAAGCACCAAGAGATTACGAAGAAAGAAACGGGCAATCCCATGAGGACACGGCACCTTGTCGCCATGTTATTTTAAGGACTTAAATTATTATTTTAAGACTTTAAAAATTAGATTTTAGTGAAAATTAATTGAAAATATTTAAAAGTTTAAAAGTTAAAAATAAAAAAAATTAAAAATCAGGGGGATTCAGGAACCGATCTCGTAGAAGTTTGGTGAGGCAAGGCTCGCCAAAACCTTCGCCGGATTTTTTTCAAAAAATCTCAATTTTTTCAAGAATTTCCCTATAAATATCAAGGAAATTTTCAGTGTTCGGAGGTGCTCGAAAATTTAAAAAAGAAAAGTTTGATTTTCTCAAGAAGAACAACACAAAAAATTTCAAAAATATTTTCTTTCAAAATTATTTTAATACATTCGGATCCAAAACACTTTTGGATTTTGTACCTTAATTATTTTCAAATCATTTTTATTCTATCTCTTTTTCAACAAAAATCATCAGATATTCTCGTACCTAAAATAAATTTAGAGTCCGAGTTAGATTATTTTTAGGATAAATAAAAATTTATTTCCACACAATTCAAACAAAAAAGGCCAATGAGGATCGCTTTCGAACATCACACAGATACACCGAAGTGGATTCGCAACGAAAGGGTAAGCCTTTTGAGTTCCTAGAGCTGGTCATGCTCCCTATATTTTTCTCTATTTCATTTTACATGTGGACCTAGGAATTATTCTACTTTCTTTCATTATGTAAATATTGTTGTAATAATTCTTCTTCATCTTTTATTTCTTTTTATTTAATTGAGATATTTGTTAGAATACCCACACGAAGGGAATAAAAAGTCTATTATCAGATAATAGCCCTCACATCATTGACATATGAGCATTTTCACTAATTAAAATAAGCAACAAACGTGTTAATAAAAATGAAACTTTTTATCTCTAAATAAGAACTTTTAATCATCTATTTTTAATTAGTCCACATGGCCTCGCCAAAATCGAATCAAACATATGTGTAAATGGTGTGTTATACCCTGTGCTAATTTTTATGGATGCAAGTAGATTAGAATTAGATGTATGTTTAGGAATTTATTTTTTTTTCGGGTATCGCAATTTTAATTATATTTTTTGGGAAATGTAATTAATAGATTAGGTGGGCAGTTGCATCCCTCGAGTTTTTGTAATTTTAATCTTTATTTTTTCACATTTATTTAAATGCTTTATGTATGCATTTATTGCTTTTAGCATGCATGTTAAATCATACATTACAAACTTAAAAACAATATAAGTTTGAATATGCAGAATTAAGAAATACGATTTTCTATTGATGTAATATAATGTGATCCAACAAGAAATAAGCAACTTATCCTAATCCTGAATCTCTGTGTCTTAGTGGCCATCCCTCGAACGTTAAGCCTCACAAGACTTTAATTCATGGAGGAGCTAATCCAGGTGGCGACTCTACACTAAGAGACGGCGGATTTGGGTTTAACCAATCCAAAAATGTTTCCCGCTTTCTCAATCAAACCTCTCCGAGACCCCGACCCGATACTTTTCATTTACAAAAACACGACGATAGACCGCTCCTCTCATTCGTGCACTCTTGGCCCATCACTCTTCATGTCATCCGCTCACAATCACCACCAAGAAAATGGCCAAGTTCATTGAGAAGCACATCTTTACATGCTATGGGATGCCTCATTATATTGTATCTGATAATGGAGTTCCACTTTAAGGGATAACAGCTGATTTGATTGAGAAATATGGCATCGAGCATCACAGATCTTCTCCCTATAGACCTCAAGCTAATAGGGCAGTGAAAGCAGTGAAAATTTTATTAAGAAGATCTTGTCCAAAATGGTAACTACCTACTGTGATTAGTCAGATAAGCTTCCGTTTATGCTTTTGGGGTACAGAACTAGTGTGCGCACTCCAATAGATCAAACTCCATTCTCCTTAGTCTACATAATGTTAGCTATCCTTCTAGTGCAAACCAAAGTAAAATCCCTAAGGGTAGCCATGGAAGGTAGCTGAAAGAGTCGGATTGGGCAATAGCATGATTTGAGCAATTGAAGTCACCAACTTATCCAAAGATGAACTTAGGAATGATAAACTCAACATGATGAGGAGAAGAAATGTTGAGTATGGAACTGAACTCTTCAAATAAGGGGCATAACTCTATGTTCCCAAAGTGGAAAATTATGTAAATAAGGTCCCCCAAAGTGAAAGCAACATGAAGTAATGCAAAATTCACTAGGAGATTGATATAGCACCTCAAATTCCATAAACTAAATGGCTTCAGCCTAGCCCAATCTTGTTTTCCTAGATGAATGAGGAAATCTCAGAGTCGATCCCCATAAGTAGACATCGAAGGAAAATCTAGAACATAAAACAAAGCAAAAATGTTCATGCTGATATCGATCATGGTGAAAAAATTCTAATGGCGGTATCAGATTTGATTTGGGATCCCTCTTCTCTATAATATTACAGTTTATTCCAATCGATTGGGGTACCGTGATTAATGATTGGTTTTGTAAATTTAAGAGTAAAAATCAGAATTCTCAATTGAAATAAGAGAAAATTTCTTATATTGAACCAAAAATGTATTTAAAAAGTCATTCAAGTTTAAATGTTTGTACAAAGGTCAAAGAAATGAAAGAAAATCCTATCTACATTGGCTTACTCGAAGATGATCCAAACTCCAAATCAAACCTATCCAAACTTTCTAATAGTTGGGGGGCCATCTAAAGTGCCATACTCAGCTCTCCACTTTGAGTAGAGCTTCCTTAGTACCTCTTTATTGGTTGCATTAGCCCTAGCATAGGCATCCCTGGACCTCTCCTTAACCAATGCTTGGCACACCTCCATATTCACTAACATCGTCTACACATTCATTCATGTTATAACATTTATTAATAATAATATGTATAACACATATCATATCATATCATATCATATTATATTGCATGATAAAACACAACGATAGGTAAAAGTTAGATCTTACCTCCATAGGCATAATCTAAGTCGATAGAAGGTCACTTGTTGGTTGTTAATCTTGAGATATGTGCTCTACATCAGCACTTGGCACCTATAAAGAAGTCTTTACAGTCCACATTTATCAAATTAAAAGCATAAAATCATTAAAAAAAGCTCACTTGTGTTGTGTTAGTCGGGGTAAATTCTAAATGGTGGATGGATGGTTAGAAAGCTCTAGGCACCTGTCTATCCACCCCCATCATGATCATCCAGGTTGAGTGGAGCACTATTTTTATTTAGCCCTTGACCATCTAAACCATTAGAGCATATGGTACCTCCCTCTCAGGAGCTTTCATCGAAGTCTGCATATGGGCAGCGGTAGCACTCCTCAAAGAGTTGAAACATGGCCTCCTCTTACGAGAGGAAGCCTACATTCAAAAATCCATAGCAAAAAGTAGTAATGATCCCTGACAGCATGAGGAAATGGAGGAAAGGGCATCAATGTCTACATGAATCCGTATAGACCCCATCTATAGAATCCACATGATAACCAGCTCCTTGACAAACCAATGCTCGCTCTCGCTCTAGTAGTATGTGAGGATAGAGGAGATCTATAAGCAAAGAGGGTGGTTTATATGTGAAAATGAGAAGAAATATTCTCAATCATGTGCAAAAAATAATTATAATGGGATATTTTTGTTGATCGTGGAATAATTTCAACTACCACCAACTTCCATGAAGGTCACCTAGCGCCCCTACTTGAGGGGGCTAATAAGTATCAAAACAACACTTATTTAAGTATATGTTTCTCCACAAATACATATATCTTCTTGGTGATTTTACTTTCATTTAACGTGATGTGTAGTTTTTTGTGCAATTATAAGTTTTAGGTTAAATAAAGAGGGAAATTACTTGCAATTGGAATTTAATGGAAAAAGTGTGGAAAAATGATGCAAATGTATGCAAATTTGAAGTAAAATTTAGTTATTTGGATAAAGCTTGAAATTGCTAAGTCTAGAAGAAGAATTTTGAAATTTAAACTATTTGCGCCCGCGACCAAGGCTCATGCTCATGAAGCTGCATAATGAGAAACAAAAAGTTTATGAGAATAAAGTCATGATCGTGACTAGCTAAAATGTGTCTGCGAATAAGTTTCTTCAGAAACTAACTTTCAACCGCTGAAACTACCATCGTTACAAACTAAAAAGTCACTTTTCAATGACCATTAATGAGTGAATCAACACAACTTTTCACCCTTATATAAGGTGGAATTTTGTCCAGAGTATATATATATATTATAGAGAATTTAATTATGAGAAGTAAAAG
>CATIWQ010154273.1:0-16892 GCA_949673415.1 Euphorbia schlechtendalii
TAGGTATTTTTTGTAACGCAACAGAATGCATTGAAAGTACTAAAAAAGTGTTACCAAAAGTCACTTGTCGCAACACATTTCTTAGTGTTGCGAGAGATAAAAAAAGTGTTGCGAAAATGATTTTTCTCAAGGGAAGCATCATCAACGACTTTTTTCATGGAAAAGTGTTGCGACAAGTGCTTTCGCAACACTTTTTTCCCTTTAGGCAACATTTTTTCGTTGTTGCGACAGGCCATCTATGGCGTAGTGTGATGAGTTTGATATTTCTTTGGTTCTAATTTCTATCAAACCTTGTCTTAATTTTTGTATGGACCACCCTTTCAGGTTTTCAATCCAGCAGACTCATTTTTCTTTATTTTGACTTTTTCATTTTTTTGGATGTTTACTTGTGATATTCTACCATTGGCATGCAAGCAATCAGAATAAGCATATGCATAAAGATTCAGCAAAAATGACAATTCATTGATGAACTTAAAAATGGTATAAATGTTTTAAATGATTTGACTCCTGCCATTGATTATCCCTCTCAAGTTTTCTAACCAATGTGGTTCTCTCAATGTCCTAAGTTTTGCCTAAGCCGCCCTTTCGGGTTTTCAACTCAACGAACTATTCTTTTTTTGTTTTGAAAAGAAACCCTAATTTTTTATCAACTAACAGAGTGATAATTGATAGGCTAGTTTATTTTTTATTGATACTGCTTTTTACAGATTTATTTCTTTCACCTATGAGTGATACTAATTATGTAAGACTTCGTTGATTTGGTAGATCGACCGCTGTCCATGTCCACGACTTCAATTGTTGTCTTGTTCAACATTTCTGATCAATTTGTTGGTGCTCGTGCTGCTTCGCTAGTGTATTTGATGATGAGTCTTGATCATCAACTTTTCCTTTTGAGTTCAATTATTCTCCAACGATAGGTGATATGTAGGAGATCAGATCTGATAGCTTGATTCCATTGATGGTGAACGATTTTTGTTCAATGACGTTCCTTCCATAATGTAGTGATCGACCCATAAGTGTTGGTAGGCTATGTAATGAAGTTGTTGACGTGCTCAACGATCTAACTCCTTTGTGTCTTTGACATTGCACCGGTGGTTTGACCTCAATTTGCTTTATTTTTTTATCTTATTCTAGCTTTGATCATTTTGATCTTTGCTTAACTGATTTAATCGTCGGTGGACATTTCGTGCTTGGTGATCTGTCTATCAATCTTACGTCTTTGTAGGATGAAGCAAATGCTATCACGTGTCATCTAAGTACATGTATTTATCTCTCACTTTCTTTCAAGAGTCAAATCATTTGAACTTGTATGGGATCCATTTATACCCAAATTAATTCCATGACATGATGTGTCACATGTGCTAAAAACAATATGTATATGTTCATGAGAATGCATGATGTTATCAATAGAATATGAAGCAAGCAAAGTTCAATTTATGAAAAATTTGAAAGCCTTGTGGGAAAAATAGCTAAAAGCTAATTTATTACATCATCTTCCATGGGTTATACTTTGTACTAGTTCCCCCTAGATGTGTCTAAGGATTCTAAGTGCTCCATCCTATCCACCTTCTCAAACACTTCTTGATAGCTCGAAAAGATGTTCGACCCAAACTTATTCCTGTGTGATGGCAGTGCACCATCCAGAACCTTGGATAGCATCTCCGGTAGAGTTAAGCGAGCCTGATGCCTGACTTGTGTGGCCATCTGACGTGCATAGTAGGATTTGAAGCTCTCACCCTGCTCTTACCTTATAGCCTCCAGATGTTGCATTGTGGTTTCCATTTGAGAGTTGAATCTATAATACCCCATCATAGCCTAAGCAAGGCTATTCCAATCAGTAACTATGTCCAGCGGAAGGTGGCTGTCCCATTCATTGATTGGGTGGCCCAATATGACGATGAAGAGTTTAGCCATCATCCATTAACTGACCCTTAATGCTCTCATCACCATTTGATAATGTGTTAAATGAACTCGGATCACCAAAGCCCACATACTTTTCAAGCTATGATATTGCGAAGTTTGGGGGTAAGCTATTTTCATCCTCGATTATCAGTTACGATGAGTATGGATTCATGAGATGGCCATCGTGAGTGGCCAAGAATTGTTGCCATGATTCTACCATTCCTAGTTGTTGGAGGATTGCATTCCCTGCGCTTGAATAAGAGCTATATTGCCCCTTGGGAAATGCCACAAATTTGGGCAGTTGAGGTACCTAGAACTATGAGGCAACTAATGTACTCTAATTGGGAATAGGCTATTGGGTCATTCCATGGTAGAAAGGCCCTTGTGTGAAAGCTGGTAGCACAATCTGGGAAGGATTGGAAAAGTTATATCTGAGCCTGGTTTAGCTAACTTTGTCCTACCCTGAACTAATAAAAGGTGGTAGGATTTGGGTGCACTGCATGCGAGTTAGGAGATCCGCCTATTTCAGGCTAGCTAGTTGGATAGCCGTTATTAAGGGTGACCTCCAGATCGGACACCACATTCTAAGCTCTCCTGGCTTGTTGGAGAATAAGTGATGCTAGTTGTTCACTGTTTGCAAAGGTGTTCAAGGAAGCTCCAATCTCGGCTTTCACTGATGACTGATGTGTGTGCTGAGAGTTTTTTCCCGTAAGGACAAGGTGATCTTCCCCCGCACCTTTTTCTTGTAGATTGGCCATGAAAGACGTATATTGAACTAAATTTGAATCGGAACCTGAGTCCACACTTGATTCAGTGTACAGAACCCCTTCCAGTTTGGCCACGATTGGAGAAATGCGGACTAGGCGACGAGCAAGCATTTTCCAAGCCCCTTTGTTACACAAGTAGAAGATCAGATAATGCATTTGGGATTCATGACATGATTTGTTATGCGAAAAATGCAGAGATGTTTAATGTTATGGCGGCATTCACAAGGGATTAGCATGCCATGGTGTGAATAATATATTTATCAATCCATTTGAAATAAACAGCTTAGTCATTAGGTAAAAATGAAAATAGGTGGAAATGAAAATCCAATACCTGGGGTTGGATTTGAGATCTTTACGATGTCTGTATGACATCAAAATATGAGTGGTGTAAGTGAGGTGACCATGTTATTCGTATGGTAATATGTCAATATTTTGAGATTTCATACTATGACTAGATCTCATGGAATGAAGAGGTTAAAATTATTTCGGGTAAGCAGTGCGACATACCCTGATGAAATAAAATAAGATAAAAATAACCACTTTCTGTAGTTATTAAATGAATGATTTGGTTATATTGCCCAATTAGGGCGGAGTCTCGGATGCTTGTGTGGTCATCGCTATTTGAGGGTATGTGGTGATACATGAATTTTTGCCCCATGTGGGTGGATGGTTCGGGTATTAAGCATATACCCTTGAAGATTTGGTAAGGTAAGATTTTTGAAATAAGTTCACCCTATGTGGGCTTAGGTTCGGTTGTCAGCAGGGACATCATGTGATATAGGAAAAATGGTTAGGGTATGTATTTGCCCCGTTTGGGCTATGTAGTATGTGTGATTGCCCTGTGTGGGCTATGAGTTGGACGTTTGATAAGTAATGTGTGGGATATGTTATTGCCCCTTATTGGCTGAGTGTCGGATGTCAATTGGACATTAAGCAGTAAAAGAAAGGTATATTTGCCTTGTATGGGCTAATTACTGGATGTCAAGTGGACATCTCGCTGAAAAGGGGTAAGTGATGTTTCTTGACTCTAATTGGTTAATGTTGTCTTAGGGTAAAATGATATCGAGCGTCATATATTCCTAAGTGTGTGCGATGCTGATTTGGCAACATGATGATGAGAAGATGCAATGTTACATCATATGAGTGTGTTGATAAGTGTATAATTACACTTATTATCAATATAATTTTACACATTAAACTCTATAATTTAAGTCATTTTTATACTTCATATAAAAGATTTCACGTGGTATGTAGGTTTTTTGTGCAAATGCAGATGCTAGGTAAATCTTGGGAGTAAAATGAACAAAAGTGGAATTCTACGTAAAAAGAGTGGAAAAGGTGCAAAAATATGCGTGGAACATAAAGATTTGGCTCAAGATCAAAGCTGTCAAAGATCTTTGAAGTTACAAGAAGAATTCTGAAGAAAAACACAATTCACGGTCGCGACAACCATTCACGATCGCGACTTAGTATTCTTCATAACAGAAAGTTGCCAACTAAAAGTTCACGGTCATGACATGTACCTCGCAGTCGTGACTTGGACGGTTTTCTTGTCAAATCTTCTTAACTATTAATTGCTAGATAAGAACGATCAACTGCCATCAACTGCCAATGAAAAGACACTTATCAGAAGTCAACCAATCATGAAAAGGTTCCTATACATTGTGGATAAGATTAAAGCTTCTCAACCAATCACAATGAAGCGATGCAATCTTTCACCAATTGACATAACTCTTTGTATGGATAGATGCAACCCTTCGAACTCTATAAATATGGCTTCAAACCTCACCAATTTCGTGGAATGGGTGGTAGAGAGAGTAAGAGTGGCATATATGTTGTTTAGAAAGAGAGAAAAATCATGTAGAGTTCGTTCATCCTAAGTTAGCGAGAAAATGTATACGTGATTCGAATCCTTATTTCGATCACTAGATTTCTCTATATATTCAAGCGATTGTTGTATAAGTGTAATTGAAAATCGCTTATCAATAAAAGTTTTCATTCTTCAATATTCATTTGTTCTATATTCACAAAGAATAGCATCCTAGCGGAGGTTCTGTACGAGTCGAAACCGGATTCAATGTAGACGCAAGCATTGCGGGAATTGACGACTCTCATTAAAAAGTGAATACGGTTTGATTAACTTTAGCTTTCACTTGCAAACCTTACAACTTTACTTTATTTTCTACTTATACTTTCTATTTCGAAGTTTATGATATGTCTATGAGTCATAATGTGTATTTCGTGTTGAGTCTTTTATATTAATCAAGTTATATGCTTTTGAGTTAACTTTAAGAGTAGTTTCAGGGTTAACGAGATTGTGTATAATTAGTGGATCTGTGATTATAACGCTGTTTAGTGAGGCAACATTTTTGGAATGGTAACTTGCTAAATATGGCTATGTGAGAGCGACCCGTACTAAGCATAGTAGTATTGTTATCCAAGTTTATATACTCGTTTTAATTTGTTTGCACTAGATTTAGAAAACTCATTTCATGCGTTGCTCTGCAATGAATAATTGAAAATCAAAATATTTAGAACTGAATTTTTTAAATTAATCCAGTGAACATAATATCTTTGATGATCTTGCATGTTTTCTTTGCTATACTTGTTCGTAGGGATAATCTATACTGATTTCTTCTATTCTTATCTATATACATTTATCCACCATCATATCCCATCCTACCCAACTAAAATAAAATCATTTATTTTATTTTCTTATTCCATTTCTCTTATTGATCTTTAGAGCTGGTTCCTTCACTGTAGGATTGATATCTTTTAAAACTACATCGCAACTGTATACTTGCAGTTTTCATCACTTTTCTATTTAATAAGTGGTATTGACAAAACCTATACTTTAACACAAACAAGTTTTAGGCACCGTTGCAGGGGATAAGCCTTTCGGAACTAGTATAGCCAAAATCCTTACGATCAATTTATTAAACTTATCAGTAGCAAAGTGGCGAACATGTGTGCGTTTAAGTGTTTGCACTAAGATTAGTGGTTAGCATGACATTTGTATAGTGATAAGTAGTAAACATGTAGCACATAGCATGCAACGTTCAACCTTCCAACCATACAACCCTTGCGCATAGGGTTTTTGGCTAGTTTTTATCCTAAGTTTGGTTCATCTTAGTATCACGAGGATACTAAGGAGCGCACCTGCAGGAAAATATAATGCATGGTCGTTTGCCGGGTAACACCCTAGGGAAAATGCCTATGGTTTACTTACATGAGATTTGTGGATAGGTTGTTGATGTAGAAGGTTCTTGTTGCACTAAAATGCACACCAAGCCTCTCCCCAAATGGGTTCTAACGAGGGAGGTACATGCGATATGGCAACAAGTACTCCACCCGCTCAAGTACTATCTTTACTCAGGGAGGCAGATTAGTACAAGAGAAAGCTTCGCGGTAATGGGGTACCTTAAACTTATTGGCTAATCCCCTCTATTGCAATGCGTTGTTAGGAATATGTCATAATTAAGAGAATATCGAATAATGTGATTAATAATTTTCGGCACTTATAAAAAATCTAAAATCTTAAAAAAACAAGTTTTAGAAAAAAGTCCCCAGAGGAGTCGCCATTGCTAGTAGATGACACAGAGCGATGGGTCGAGAGCACGCGAAGATGAGAGGCACGGTCCATCGCAGTGTTTAAAGTTGAAAATAAAATGTATCGGGTCGGTGACTCGGAAAGTTTGGATTGAGAGTGCGAAAACATTTTAGATCGATTAAACCTGAATCTGCCATCTCTTAGTGTAAAGTCGCCACCTAGATTAGCTCTTTCCATGAATTAAAGTATTGTGAGGCTTAACGTCTAGGGGACGGCCCACTAAGACATAGAGATTCGGGTTCGGGATAAGTTGTTTATTTCTTATTGGATCATATTATATTACATATATAGAAAATCGTATTTCTTAATTATGCATATTCGCACTTATATCATTTTCGAATTGTAATGTATGATTTAATTTGTATGTGGTAAGTAATAAATCCATATATAAAGCAGTAAATAAATGCGAAAAAGAAAAGATTAAAGATTACATAACCTCGGGGGAGGCAACCGCCCACCTAATCTATTAATTACATTTCCCAAAAATAATTGAAATGCGATACCCGAAGGAAAATAAAACCATAGGCATACATCTAATCCTAATCAACCTGCATCCACAAAGGTTAGCACAGGATATATCACAACATTTACACATATGATCAATTTGATTTTGGCAAGGCCCATGTGATCTAATTAAAACAAACAACGATTAGAAGTTCTTATTTAGAAATAAAACAATTCATTTTATTTGCAAAATATGTTAGTCATGTTATTAGTGAAATTGATCACATGGCAAGAAGTTAGGTCCGTTATCCGGGAACATTTTTTATTCCCTTCGCGGGGGTATTCTAACATGTATTTTCATGAATTAAAAGAAATAAAAGATGAAGAAGCATTATTACAACAATATTTACAATAAAAGAGAGTAAAATAATTCCTATGTCCACATATAAAATGAAAATAAGAAAAATACAAGAAGAACGAGATGAAGAAGCTCTAGAAACTCAGAGACTTACCCTTTCAGCGTGAATCCACTTCGGCGTATGATCCCAGGGAAAGTTCCACATTCTTAATCAGTTGTGTTAGGTGTGAAAAATAATTGTTTATTTATCCAAAAGATAATCAAACTAGTGTTCTAAATTTATTTTAGACACGAGAATATCTGAGGATTTTTGAAGAAAAAATAGATGGAAGAAAGTTGATTTGAAAATCGTAAAGTTTCGAAATCCAAACGTGTTTTTGAACCGAATTATTTGAAAGAAAATATTTTCTTGATTTTTCTTGTTGTTATTTCTCGTGAAAATAGAATTTTCCTATAATTTTTCAGGCCCCAAAATACTGATAATTCCGCTAATATTCATAGGCGAAAAATCCCAAGAATTCAAAAATGGAAAGAAATTCCGACGAGAGAGGCCGATCCTTGATTCCGGTATTTTTTTATTTTTGTATTTTTTTATATTAATATTTAAATATATTTTTAATTTTTGAAAATATAATTAATTAATTTTTACCAAAATCTAATTTTTAAAGTCTTAAAAAATAATTTAAGTCCTTAAAATAAATTGGCGAAGAGAAACATTCCCATTCTGAGATTTCTAGATAATCGAAAATCATGTGATTCGAGGATAAAAATCTCGGAAAACCATCATCATTGAACACACGAGCTGGTACAAATTCCCATGCTCACAAGTATCCCAGAAAGATACCTTCATCAGACTTAGGATTAAACTTACCTATTTGCTCCTTTGTGTTAAGAATAAAGCACCTACAACCAAATGATTTGAGATAACCAATCTTAGGCTTGCACCCTCGGCAAAGTTCATAGGGTGTTTTCTCCAAAATTGGGCGAATTAAAACTCGATTCAAGATATAACAAGCTATGTTAACAGCTTCTCCCCATAAGGACTTTGGTAGATTGTTATCACTTAGCATGGATTGAGCCATTTCAACTATGGTTCTATTATTCCTTTCTACAAACCCATTTTGTTGAGGCGTATAGGGAGAAGAGAAGTTGTGGTCAATTCCATGCGTTGAACAGAATTCTTCGAAACGAAAATTCTTGAATTCACGTTCATGATCGCTTTGGATTCTACTGATTTTAGTTCCTATTTTGTTCATTATCGGTTACTAAGCTTTATAAAAGATTCATATGTCTCATCTTTGCTACTCAGCAAGACTACCCAAGTGAATCTCGTGAAGTCATCCACAACCACCAACGAGAATCTCTTACCACCCATGCTCATAGGTTGAAATGGCTCAAAAGATCTAAGTGGAGGAGCTCCAACGGTCGCTTAGTTACTATGTGATTTATTGATTTAAAAGATTTCTTAACTTGCTTACCTAGTTGGCAAGTTGAGCACAATTTATCCTTCTCAAAGCTGATGGTTGTTAAACCCACAAATAATTGCTTTTTAGCTAATTTGGACAGAATGTTCATATTTATATGACTTAACCTTCTATGCCAAAGCCACGAATTATTCTCCTTAGATACAAGACACACATTAGTAGAGCCTAGGGATAAATCAATCATATATACATTATTGATTCCAGGAGCAAAGAGGATTGTAGAATTAGTCTTACAATCAATAACTGAACAGGTTTCTAAGTCGAATGTAACCTTTTTACCTTTTTCACAAAGCTGGGCTACACAAAGCAAGTTGAACTTCAGACCTTTGACTAGATAAACCTCTTTGATTAAAGGAGAGACACCAACAGTGCCACAACCTACAATCTTTCCCTTTTGGTTATCTCCAAAACTGACACTTCCGTTTCTTTTACGCTCCAATGAGATGAACTGGCTTTCATCTCCCATCATATGCCTTGAGCATCCACTATCCACATATCACATTCTAGAGTCATAAGCTAATCTAAGGCTCACTTCCAAAATTGTTACATTTTCTTAGGTACCCATGCTTTCGAGCTGGATCCTCCCTTGTTAGCAGTGCTTAAATTAATCTAGTCCTACTCATCATAATAACCATTTTTATGCCTACACGTCACTTTGGCATGTCCAGCTTTTCCACAAAAACCACAAACCATTTTTGCTTTGGGCTAGCTCGCTTTCTTCTTTTTAGAGGAATTATTTCTCTTAGAATTGCGAGTTTGGTTACTCAAAGGTTGACTGTTGGCTGGAGGAGGATTTTGCTTCTTCTTCAAAGCTGTTACCTTAGTAGTCAACTCATCTAATTGCTTAGTAAGCTTGCTATTTGAACAATCTTGCTACTAAGCTTTTTCTTGAAGAAAGCGGATATCAAGAGATAAGGAAGCGACGATGTCTTCAAAATCTTCACTTCTCCTCACTAGCTCTTTGATGTTTTTCATTAACTTGTTAGTAAGTTTCATACCATCAAAGAGAGCCTGGGAGAATTCTTTAATAGATAAGGGAATTTCAGGATGTACCTCAGCTTGAGGAGCTTTTCCCTTATTACGCTTAGTTTCAGAGTCAGTAATGGATTGATCTCTACCAGAGGTAGATGTTGAGCCCTCGCCCCTTTGATTTTCAATGGCTATAAGATAAAGGTTTGCTGAATCAGTTACTTCCGCATCGGATGATGAGGATTCTTCTGAGTCGCTCCATGTTGCAGCAAGTGCCTCATTCTTCTTGTTGAACCTCTTCTTAAATCTGTCCTTCTTCGCCTTTGGATAACTGGATTGAATATGGCCTTTTTCTCCATAGACAAAGCACTTGATGTCTTTGATGTGCTCCTTTTTGGGTCCTTCCTCAGCTCTACGCCGATGCTGATTTAACTTGTTTTTAGCGGGAAACTTCTTCTTGTTGAACTTCCCATCCTTCTTCATGAAGCATTTGAAATACCTGGTTAGAAGGGCCATTTACTCATCAGAGTTGCAGCTAGTAGACAGATGAATCAACTTTCAATATAATGGCTTTTTCCTCTCTTTCCTTACCTCGACTCCTTTGGGAGTCATCATAATACTTCTTGAGAGACATCTCATGAGTCAGCAAGGTGCCTATCAGCTCATCGTAGCTGTAGGTCTTCAGATCATGAGCCTCCTGAATAGCTCTCTTCTTGGAGTCCCACTCTAAGGTAAGAGTGCGTAGAATCTTCTTCATGAGTTTCTCCTCGTTGAACTCCTTTCCCAATCTCTTCAGTTCATTAACGATGTTAATGAACCTGGTATTCACGCTTTGAATACCGTCACTGGCACCCATTTAGAACATCTCATACTCCCTCAGCATGAGATTAATCTTCGACTCTTTGACCTTAGCAATCCCCTCGTAGGTAATCTCTAGCTTTTTTCTAGATTTCCTGTGCTATCTCACATCCTGAGACCCTATTAAACTTAGTAAGATCTAGCGCACAGTGTAAGTAGTTAATCACTATGGAATTCTCCTTGAGAAGCCTTAACTCAACATCGTCGTAGTCCTCTAGATCTACTAGAACACGAATTCTATTCCTCACAACAATGGGAACTCTGGGGTCAAGCTCGATCGTGAGTTATGCCTGCCTACTTTGTGATTGAATGAAGCATTTCAAGCAATTTTTCTAGAATGTGTAATGATTACCATAAAAAAGAGGTGGCTCGATAATAGACATTCCCTCCTTTAAGAGAACTGCTTGACCTAAGCTAGAATTGTAGTTGTTGTAAGCCATTTATGGATCTTTACTCAAAGATGATTAGTCGATAAGTTGAGCACTTGCTCTGATATGACTTATTATTCCTTAAAGAGCTTGTAAACAACTGCAGAGGGGGGGTGAATGCGAATCTTAGTTACTTTTTAGATTTATGAAAATTAATTAACCAAGTTAAGTTTATAGAAGTGTGCTGAGTTGATCTAAAAACTTATAAATTGCTAATCTTCGCTGGCACAGTTTATCTTCAATCTCTCGTTGAGTATTCTACTCAGCTCGGATTAGTTTTTCAAGCAAAACACTTAACAATAGAAAGAATGATGAATGAGATGGATGGAATAAAAGCTAAATCTTACGTTCAAAACATCAAAGACTGATTTTAACCTAGTTTGGCCCCGAGCCTACCTCCAGTTTTCATATTCCTTCTCTGAGCTTTAATCCACTAGTTTTCATTCCTTACTTAGGTGGAGCAGCCTTTACAGTGGGTTGACATAGTTTTATAGAAAGTACCTTTCTTTGTAACTACAACTCAACTCAGTTTGGGTACCCTTCCCAAACTGACACTCAGCATTGAAATAAAAATTGTAGGATTGAATTCAACTTATAAAATGTTGAATCCTTATAATGTTAAATCTAAGTATTGATTCTCTCTATTACAAACAGATTTGAAATGGTTGTTTGCTGATTGCTTGAATTTAAAATTTTGTGAAGCTGGGAGTATTTGCATAGAGTTTCAGCTCTTAAAGAAATTCGAGGTGATTCACCAATTTTGAACGTCTGCTTCAGTCTTCTATTTATACTTATGGCTTTGTGAAGTAGCCATTGCAAACTTTTCATCCTTGTAGTTCTTCAATTTCTCTTCTCTTCATGTCTTTCGAATCTTCCCGTTGGAGAAAGATTCCATGATGTTTGGAAATAGAAATTTGAACGTTGAGGTGCGATAAAATCCTGTTGAGAAATTCTCATTTGTCTTCAAGCAAAAAGGATTGAGTGAGAGGCGCAAGAAATGCAACGTGGAATCTTGTGATTAGTTGATATTGCTGACTCTTGCAGAGATGCAGGGAGACACTGAGAAAACGGTGCATGTTAGAGGATTCTTTTTATCATAGACTTTGGTAAGGAATCTCCAACATTCCATACCGACAACTTTTTGAATTGTGAGGACCACTGGAAATCTTCATTAATTTCAGCGCTTTTTAACTTGAAATGCTTCGAAAGAATATTCTGTTTCTCACAGAAGACGTTAGCAGCATAAGTGTCATTTAATTCTCTAAGTGTCAATGAATTCATCTTTTAATCAATAAAAGCTAACTCAGCACAGCTGAGTTAATATACTTCTAAACTACCTATTACTCAGCACAAACTTAGCTTTTCCCACTCTAAGCCATAACTTAATTAATTACTTAGCAAACTGAGTTGTTTTGCCTTAAACAAACTCAAGTCAGCTTCATTAATTAAGAGTATACTTAGTACTCAATTAATTTTACTATCCTCGTCAGTTTGTTATTTCCAAAACATTTAAGTGCTGTGAAGTACTATTAACTTGGAGGGGTTCTACATTTTCGATATTGGGGTTAATGCTGATATTTTCTTGGAAAGTTTGTATTCAAGCCAATAGTAATTAACACACAATTGCTCATATAATTTACTTAAATCCTAGTATACGTGTTTAGTCTCACAGTCAGTGATTGATGAATATTAGTAATGGTTTCTACTACGAACTTATTTGTAACAGATTTAGATTCGTAATGGTAGTTATTAGCTTGTCTGGACGTTGAAGTTTGAGTTTGTGCTTGAGGAATAAAGAGTTCTCTTATACTTTGAACAATGTTGTGTATGATTTCAAAGAGAGTGGAACAAACAAACTCAAGCATGACAAGAATCTATTTCTTTCATGGGGGATGTGAGCGAACAAAACACAGAGCGGTGGGCCGAGAGCGCACAATTTCATAGGCGCTGTCCACCGGGGTGTTTGACAAAATGTTCACTAGGTCGGGGACCCGGGAAAAAGGTTGGAAGAGAAGGTGAAAAAAATTTTAGATCGGTTCGAACCCGAATCCACTGTCTCTTAGTGTGGAGTCGCCACCTGGATTAGCTCTTTTCAGGAATTAGAGTATTGTGAGGCTTAACGTTCGGGAGACGGCCCACTAAGACACAGAGATTCGGGTCCGGGATAAGTTGCTTATTTCTTATGTGATCACATTATATTACATCTATAGAAAACTGTATTTTCTTAGTTACGCATATTCGTGCTTAGGTCATTTTTTGGGTTTGAATGCATGATTTAACATGCATGCGAAAAGTAGTAAACCATCCATAAAGCATTAAATAAATGCAGAAAGTAAATGCGGAAAAGTAAAGATTACAAAAATTACAAAAATCGGGGGATGTAACTGCCCGCTAACCTATTAATTACATTTTCCGTAAAAATATATGCAATACCCTAAGGAAAATAAATCGTAGACATACATCTAACCTGTTTCCACATGGGTTAGCACAGGGATATCACATATATTCTATTTGATTTTAGTGAGGCTTGTGTGGCCTAATTAAAACATTGACGGTTTAAAGTTGTTATTTTAAATAAAAATAGTTCATTTTTATTTACACATATGTTGATCAATTTTGTTAGTGAAAATGATTGCATGGCATAAGGTGAGGTCTGTTATCTGGGAATGATTTTAATTCCCTTCGTTAGGGTATTCTAACATAAAAATTAGAAAGAAATAAAAGATGAAGAAGAGAATTACAACATTTACAATAATAATAAATTAAATAATTCCTAGGTCCACATGTAAAAGAAATTAAGAAAGAAAGAGCATGAAATAAGCAGCTCTAGGAACTCAAAGGCTTTTACCCTTTTGGCATGAATCAAATTCGACGTATCTGTTTGATCCCCGGGAGCGTTCCTCTTTCGTTTTAATTTAATTGTAGTTTAAGTGTTTATTTATCCAAAAGATAATCAGACTCGGGTTCTAAATTTATTTTAGACCTGATAATATCTGAGGATATTTAAAGAAATTTGATTTTAAGATGAAGAAATTTGGGATCCACATGTGTTTTGGATCCACGAAAATATTAGAAGAAATGAAGAAATTATTGTTTGTAGTGTTTTTCAATGGAAATCAAATTTTTTGTCTGAAATTTCGAGCCCACTTTTCCAAGGAAAATGCCCCCTATTTATAGGCAGAATTTTTCCCGTACCATTTAATAGTAAAAATTAAATGGTATCATTAAATGAAATTATTTCCTCATTTTTCATTATGTATTTGGACCATATTGTGATACTATTCAAGTACCTTTTTTTATTTCCTAAATACATTTATTTATATCCTTTTCTATTATATATTTTCCATTTCTTTTATTTCCTTTCTTTCTTTATTCTTTTTCTTTTTATTTCCTTTTTAATTTTTTTATATTTTCTCCTTATACACACACACACACACACACACACACACACACACACACACACATTAAAAAATAATTTAAATTATTCTAAACCCTTAAACTTTATTTAGGTCCTTAAAATATTTTAAGCCTTTAAGTTTTCACATAAGGCTTTTATATATTTTTTTTACGATCCTAAATATTTATTTAGGACCTGAAATATTTAATTTTTTTTGTGAGGAGAGCTCCCATTTGAAGATCATCGCATAGTAAAAAAATGTGAGATTCGAGGATAAATATCCCAAAAAGCCATCATCATTGAATGCGCAAGCTTGTTCAAAATCTCGTGCTCACAGCTACCCCTCGTGTGATAATTGCTAGTTATATAACCTGTATGATCATATGAAATGAGCGAAGGGATTGAGAATATACCTGACCGGTGAGGCTGATGACTTCTCGTTCCCAATTGGTGATAACATAGGCCTTCCTTTCTGGCGCTGTGTCTTCATAGGATTGTCTGTCTCTTTCTTCGAAATCCCTTAGGTACTTGGTACCCCTTGTGGGCGGGTCGATCGTTTCTTTCTACCGCATCCCTTTAGTGGTTGGCAACCGTTTCATTCTTCGATTGATAAATGAGACTATTTCTTTCTTCAGCCATCAAGATCACCGTTTCCTTCTTCTGTTATATTTTGTATTTTCGTAATAAGATGTTGATTTGTTTCCTGTGATAAATCAGAGAAAAAAATAATGTGAAAACATTTGATGATGAATGTTTTAATTATTTGATTGAATTTATGCGAAGTAAAAATTTTTGCCCCTTCAATCAAAAATTAAAACATGATAAACAAATAAGTTTAATAGAAATTCGAGGATGTCCTAAGAACTGCTCTGTTGTAGGAGGCTTTTATTACAATGTGGACTTTAGACTTGAGTGGGCCATCATCTTGTTTGTTGGTTCCTCATGTGGAGGTGCAGGTTCTTGTTTATTGGGATGGTGTTTCCCCGGTTCGGCATCGTCTTTACCTGTAAATGATATGATGCGTATGTGATGTATGCATGAACAATATTTCTTACATGATGTATGTTTGTTCGTTGTAGGTGTTGTGGGCTCCTTCTCTTGTGCCGGTGCATGGTTTCCCTTAGGGTTAACCTTGTTAGGGACTCCATAGATGACTCCCTTAGAGTGACGACCATGGGTTTGTTGTATTAGATTCCAATTCAGAGCTTGGATCTGGTCTGGAGGAATCGTTGATCCCGCATTGTGTCGGTGATGATTGCTTGGAAGCCATTTTCCTGGTATATGATGCCTCGTACCATTCCGAGGAAGAGATGGTGAATTTGATATTTCTTTGGTTCTAAGCTTTGCATAGATCGCCCTTGTGGGTTTTCAATCTATCGAACCTTGTCTTAATTTTTACCTGGACCGCCCTTTCAGTTTTTCAATCTAGCAGACTTATTTTTCTTTATTTTCTTTAGTTTTTATTTACTGGATGTTTACTTGCGATATTCTACCATTGCCATGCAAGCAATCAAGATAAACATATGCATAAAGATTCAGCAAAAATGACAATTCATTGATGAACATAACAGGGGTATAAATGTTTCAAATGATTTAACTCCTGACATTGATTAGCCCAATGTGGTTCTCTCGATGTCCTAAGTTTTGCCTGAGCCACCCTTTCGGGTTTTCAACTCAGCGGACTATTTTTTTCTACTTTGAAAAGAAGCCCTAATTTTTGCTCAACTAACCAAGTGTTAATTGACAGACTAAATACAAATTTATTTTTTGTTCGTACTTCTTTTTAGAGATTTATTTCTTTCACCTATGTGTGATAGCAATTGTGTAAGACTTGGTTGATTTAATAGATCGGATGCCGCCCATGTCCATGACTTCATTTGTTGTTTCGTTCAGTATTTCTGAGTGATTGGTTGGTGATCGCGCCACCTTGTTGGCTTGAGGTGATGATGAGTCTTGATTATCGATGTTTTTTGCAATGATTGCCCCACAAATAATAGCAAGCCATGTGGAGGAACTGTTGATGTGTTTAACGGTGTAACTTCCTTTTTATCTTTAGCATTAACTCTTGTTTGATTATCCTACGAATGATGGTGATCTGTGTGATGGAGTTGTTGACATGTTCAACGATTGCGCTGATTTTTTAATCTTAAAAATGGTGGTGATGGTGTTGTTGACGTGTTCAACTATCTAACTCCTCCTTTGTGGCATTGCACCGGTTGTTTGGTCTTATGAATGGATTTATTGAAGTGTGCAATTATTTAATTCCTTTGTGGCATTAAATCGGTTGTTTGGTCTTGTGAATGGTTGTGATGGAGTTGTTGACGTGTTCAACAATCTGACTCCTTCTTTGTGGCATTGTGCCAGTTTTTTTAGTCCCAACTAGCTTGGTCTATATTTTGTCCTTATTCCAGCTCCGATCCTTTTGATCTTTGCGTCCTTCATTCTCTTGATTGAGTTAGTGAAAGTTTCATGCTTGGAGATCTTTCTATTGATCTTTCATCCTTGTATGATGAGGTAATTACTATCACGCATTATCTAAGTACATGTATTTATCTCTCACTTTCTCTCAAGAGTCAAATCATTTGAATTTATTATGGGGAATCCATTTATACCCAAATTAATTTCATGAAATGATGTGTCACATGTGCTAAAAATAATATGTATATGTTTATGAG